>CM053785.1:617268509-617466009 GCA_028749045.1 Cupressus sempervirens | reverse complement strand
CTCCCCTTTTGAAATTCATTTATCTCCTCTACTCAAGCTTTAAGTGCACCTCCACACTTGTTGAGGTGCACCTTTTCTTTAGAATCTACACCTTTCAAACACAAAACATCCAAAAGTAAGGGTACACACATAGTGCACCCCACAAGGTGTGTTATGTGTGCACTCTTTGTAAATAAAGTTTGCACTATGAGGTTGTGCACCTAGTGCACCCCAAAGGTGTGTTAGGTGCACACCCTTAGTGGGGTTTTTTGCTTAGGAGAGGTGCACCTAGTGTACCCTTAAGGTGCGTAAGGTGTGCCAAATTTTTCCCATCAGAGCTAGAAGTAGGGCTTTTTGAGTGTTTCTGATAGGTTTAGCATTTTGGTTTTGATTTTTTAGTATTTAGGGTTTTTTAAAATTAATTGTTTCAACTTTTTGGACTAATGTTTGCTTCTTGGTACAGATAAAAAGGCATCCTTAACTTGTTACGGTCATAATTGTTGACCTAGAGCTCAAAATTGAAAACCCTTTACACTATTGGAAAGAACTAAAAATCTAATTTTAGTACTTAAAATAGTGAGCCTTTAGCTACCCAATTTAGGGACCAACAAAAGTTTCAACTTGAAATTTTGACCAGAAGACCTCCAAAAAAGCCAGTGAAATGGACCTAGAAAAACTTGTAAAAAAGTATGAAAAAGTTTCAAACATTTGATTGTTTTGGATAATTTGTATCACTTAGTCTCTGACCAAGAAGGATTAGGAAGTTGGAGAGAAGAAACAATCAAACAATTTACACTAAAGATCAAAGATACAGAGGTTGGATACATGAATCACAATAGTTTTCTCACCTTATGCAACTATTAATGACAAGATTTAACACAGGTGCCTTAGGACTTTAAAGCAGGAGTTCAAGTATATGAAATTTTTTTGCTATAAAGAGGCTATAAATATTAAAAAGGATCAAATTAAGTACACAAAAGTGATCTAAAACCCCATTTGAGCAAAACCCAAAAACCGTTTTCAAAACTGAGAACTTCAATTTTTTGATGAATTAAACACCTTGCACAAATTTCTCGCAAGGTGTCTAGGTGCACTAGTGTGCTAGTGCATAAGGTGCATAGATGCACTTCTCCCAAGGTGTGCTTATTTAGAGGTGAATTGATAGTTAACTCCCAGTTCCAAATTTAGAGCTTTCCATGCACCAAAAATGCATTATGATAGTAGTTTAACTCCTACAAACACCTAGTAAAGATGGAGCTTCTATTTTTGGCACTTCTAAACACTCCTACATCATCTAAGGGCTTTCTACTTCTTATTTTCTCATGCTTTCTTTTTTTTTAAGACTTGTAAAGGCTCATGCATTGATTTAATAATATAAATATGGATGGAGTCCTACTAAACACTAGTTAGAGAGTAAGTTTGTATATAATTAGATTTTTTTTATTAGACTTAAGGATATATTTTCATGAAGGAATGTCTCACTCTCAACACAAATTGAGGAGATGATTGCCTATAAATTGAGGAATTAAAGACATATTCCAGGCCATCATTATTTTGATGCAATAATATATGTTTTTGGTGCTTGCATTTGGAGTGTAGTGATTCTTGCCTAAGTGTGTTATATTTTGTGGATGTATGTTCATGAAGTGTAATTGAACCAAAAAAATTATTGCATTATTTTGGGTTATGGGGTCCTTTAATTCTGGTGGTTTCTATGGGTCTACAAATTTTGCTGACATACTTAGTTTTAAAAGAGATCATCATATTGTTCCTGCATAGCTTTTTGTCTCGCATGAGCACACTTTCTGTGGCCTTGCAATTTGATGAAAAGTGAAATATCTCATGATTACTAAATTCCCATTGATGATTGCATTAGTGAAATTAAGGAAATGCTTCTCCTATTTTCATTGGTTACCAACCGATCTTTTCAAAATCTTAGCTCGCAGACATGTTGTTCGTAGTTTATGTTCATTAATATTTTACTTTTCATGTTATTTTCTTAAACTTCTTGTTACCCTATCCTTGTTATTTTCTTTTACAAACACTTGGTTAATTTAGGAATTCATATAGTTGCATTGTTAGATTGCATTCATTAAAAAATAGAAAAATAGAAAAATATATTTCTTTTGTTTGTGTGTTTTATTCTTTTGAAACAGCAAGCAGATTCTACATCTTATCAGAATTGTTTGAACCAACAAAGGCCTCCTCATGAACATTTACATTTATCTTCAACTAAGAAGATTCCATTAGGTCACAAGATCACCATAAACCTTGGAGTTGATTTTAGATTAGCTTTTCAAGAGAGGAGTTCAAAAGGATTCATGTCATTAAGCATCATGTAAAATGATAGCTCAACAATATACTTCTTCTTCAATTTCACCAGTTAGGAATGTTGTTACAACATCCATTTGATTTATCTTCCACCCTTTAGATGTTGCAATTGTTATGATGGTTCTGTTAGAAATAGATAATACTGAGAGGGGGGGTGAATCAGTATCCTACAAACTTTTTCTCAAAACTAAATATTCTTAGTTACTTTATAAATCACATATGAAATTAAACCAACAATGTTGAACAGTGAATATAACCACACACATAGAGAACTCATAACACCATTATTTGTTAATTAGGAAAACCCTAGCCAAGGGAAAACCCTAGTGGGGATGATACTCACTAGATTATCCACTAAACAAAAGAATCTTGTTAAGGATATTGACCCTATTAGGAGTCTATGAAGTACATATAGTGTCTCAAGTCCTTGTTAGAGGACAAGCCCCTGTTAAAATCCTCAACCTTGTTAGGAATTGCTTCAACCCTATTAGGAGTTGGTAGAACAAATACAATGTATGCAAGAAGAGCCCACTGCCCTTACATGAAATTATACAATAAAGTTCTTCACAAGAATAGGTATACATACAATACTTTCCCACTATTGTAACTCACACTTTCTCTTATCATCAGATCTTGCATCATATAAGGCTCATATATCTTTCAATCTATCTGTACAATAGTTTGCATATCATACAACTTCCACATTATATGTGCAAGATAAGATCTTTACTTATACCTCACACATTAATAATTCTTTGCTCAATCAGCCTTCATGCCTTCACATGGGTGACATAATATAAAATCACTTATGGATTCATATCCACAAAGTCAGCTCGGCATAACCTAAGGAATTATTTTGGTAATTCCTTAAGTCATACAACTCATATTACTGATATACTATGTTATGTTCTATCAAAAATATGAATTGGCATTTTATCTGTAACTTGTGTCATAATGTTTGTACACATCTACGCACTTACCTACAACATCGTGACATTTTCATAAAGTTGTCCTCAACTACATGTGAGCTAACTCAAAGTGTTTCATCCATACACATCACATTTGTCTCTATACTTCTACAAATTGTCTAACACTAAGACAATTTTCCAACTGTAAATGCATAACTGAAATGTTGAATACATGTTGCCATAAATGACAACTCATTAGACATCTAACTAACCATATTTCCAACAATCTCCCCCTTTTGCATTGATGGAAACATTTGAAAAAATTGGCTAAGTCCCAAAATGATATCATACCAACCAAAACAAATAAAAGAAACTCCACAAAATTGCCTTCAAAACATAACCATTTTATTCATGTTTTGAATGATCATTACATTCCTTATCACTCCTTACATTGATACATAAGTATACTCCCCCTTACATATACATATACAATTTCATTAACATTTAATATTTCTCCTCCTTAGTACATACAATTTTGCTTGCATTTTACTCCCCCTTTGACATCAATGGCAAAGGTGTCAAAAATTGTATACAAAAATTGGGTGGCCTATTAATTATCAATTTGATATCTTGGAAAAATAATATGCATATATTAGTTTCAGTCTTTCCAATTCTTTTTTCTAGTTCTCCTTTACTATATCATAAATACTAATCAGTGCACACAATGCATAGGATGCCACTTTGACTACACTCAAGTTAGTATAGGTAAAATTATTAGAGAAAGTCTTTGTTACAAGACATTCCTCTAGTTGCCTCTACAATATGTTGATCTTAGGTGACAAGATTTCTCTAAGAGTTGAGAACCTTTAACTACCTATTACTTATTAGACTCCAAACCTCTGATTTTATTATGGATCTTCTCCACTTGTGTTCCATAGTCTTGAATGTCGGCCTTAGGGAGTTGTAACTTTGTAGTGAGTGTATGAAGTACACTCACCTAATCCTTTATTTGATTCTCAAAATCTATTAGGTACTTGTATGATAGCATGCAATATTGATACAACTTCTTTCCCTCAATAATATATATTGAAGTTGATGAAAGATCAACCCAACATCTCCCAAGAATCACATGCATGCAAACACTTGTCAAAGAAATAGAGAAGCAAAAAAGCTATGGAGGTTGGAATTCCTAGATCCAAGGATGAGACATTCTTGATGAGTAAAAAAGAGATTACTATTATCAAAAGTGAATGAATAAATTACAAAGAGATCAATCCTTATAAAAGGAGATCAAAACTCTAATAGGAAGCAAACATAGGTTGCATGATAATAATTAATAAAAGAATTAATTACTATATGCCCAAGGTTTAGCTTAAGAAAACTAGAGATAATAAATGTCTTTATAATTAAATCAATATGATTTAATTACTAATAAAATAATTTATTACTCTAACACCCCCCTAAAGATAAACTTAGGGAGTAGCTAAAAACCTAGAAACTACTACTGAAAGTAAATTTGGGTCCTCGCAACAAAGGCCTAATGAGGTATCCAAGCACAACCAAATCTTTGAAAAGATGAGAAATAGAAAAACCACATGGGAAAAACCCTACTCCAAAAAGAGATGGAAATAATTCTAAAACTAACTAGTGAAGGACTAAAGAAGCCTCCAAACTAGGGAATGTCCCAGAAGATAGGAACAAAAGATAATCATAAAGAACACCACTGAAGCATGAAGCTGCAAACACTACCAAATTATTGATCTGAAGAACCTCCACTGTATAGAACATGACTAGGTGTAGAAGACTAAGTCTAAAGATCTAATCAATCAAAGATGGAAGGTATCTTCATGGCCTCCAAAAAAAAGAATGAAAGAATTTCTATATGGTAAATGATCCATCTCACCGAAATGCATAGGTATCTAGCCACTGCAATCACCTAGTACATAGGATTAAATAATGAATACATAGCTCACTCCATCAAACCAAGAAAGAAATAGAACCAACACAAACCCCCTCTAATGTTGAGAGGTAAGACATGAACACTGAAATCGAATGCAATATCTCCTACAGAAAGAAGAACTAGGAACATTGAGAGTGCAAAAGAAGTATAAACACCTATAATAACACATGTCATTGACACATCATGAGGCTAATATCATGTAAGGAACACTCACTTGACAAAGTAAGATGGTGAATATGGCCAAAATTAAACCCCCACAATGCACTTTATAATGTAGTGCGAGTACAACAAAACACAAAGATGTGCAAGATCCTGAAATGCAATAGAGTGGCACTTTATCTCAGTGTGTTTGCAAAAATACTACAAAAGGATGTCAAAATAGATCAAAAGAGACATGGGACTAATATAATATATATTACAACCCATGAAAAATCATCTAAAATATAAAAAATGATCTTCAGACCTGAAACAACCAAGATATCCACCAGAATGCAAAATCTAGAAAATATAATGTCTCAAGATATGTCTCTCGGAGTGCAAAATAGAACTACTAACTTTTACAACCAAAACAACCATCAAAAGAGCATAAAAACAAAAAATAATCTAAACCACTAGAATAGGCTCAGAACCACCTTTCTGGTGATATCTCATTTGTGAAAAATAGAGTCTGGATGAGCAAGTTATGGCCAAAAAACCATGTGTAGGTCAAAACAGCACTAGAAGGGAAAAATAATTTTTTACCTCCTCGGGATCCATGCCAAAATGCCTCAAAAAGTGTATCCACCAGTACCTAAAATTGTCTCAAGAAGTGTGTCAGTTCTCTACCAAAATTGTCTCAATTTATGTTCCCAAAAATCTCAATTTGTATGACCAAAAATCTTTATTTGTGTGCCAAAAAAATCTCATTTTTCGTATCAAATATCACAAAATCAATGCCTCAGGAAACATGCAAAAATCTCAATTTTTTGGAAAAAATCTCGATGTGCATGTGAAAATTCATAAAATCACTACCTTGAAAAATGTGTCATTTTTTCTTTTTGAACCAAAAAATCTTGATTTGTGTGCCCAAAAATTAGAAAACTACTACCTCACAAAATCTACCAAAAAATTAGAAAATTATTGCCTCGAGAAATGTGCCCAATCTAGAAGCAATATTATTTTGCCTCAAATTCCAATTTTGTCCAAATTTGACAAATTTTACAGGAAAATAGGGGTTTTGGGCACTCTAAGCTTAATAGTGAGGTTTGTTTGGGCTCAAAGTGCACCGAAAAATTGTGACCCTCGAATTCAATACAAAATTAAAACTCTGAAAAATAAAACCCTCTAAACAAAAAGCACATATCTAAAAGTGAAGCCAAACTTCTCTTGAATAGAACAAGAGCATGAAGATCTAAAGCTTTGACACCATGTTGAAGTTGATGAAAGATCAACCCCACAGCTCCTAAGAATCACCTACATGCAAACACTTGCCACAGAAAGAGAGAAGCAAAAATATTATGGAGGATGGAATTCCCATATCCATAGATGAGACATTCTTGATGAGAAAAAAGAGATTGCTATTATCAAAAGTGAATGAATAAATTACAAAGAGATCAATCCTTATAAAAGGAGATCAAAACCCTAATAGGAAACTAACCTAGGTTGCATGATAATAATTAATAAAAGAATTAATTATTACATGCCCAAATTTTAGCTTAAGAAAAATAGAGATAATAAGTGAATTAAAAATTAAATCAATATGATTTAATTAATAAGAAAATAATTTATTACTCTAATAATGTGTTTCCTCAAATCCTTCACACATGCATCAAGTGCCTTCATATCATTTCTAACATTCATGCACACAGTGTCAAAAAGTGTTGCATCATGCTTTGCTTGTGCTTGTGGTGAAGCTACTTTAGACAAGGTTGTGAATTCTTCATCAAATAATTTCACCAATTATTTATCCTTTCACTACAATTCTTGATTAGGTGTAGTTGTAGTAATCGTCTTTTGCATCCTGTCCAAGACTCTTGATAATGTCTTCTCTAAAGACTTAACTGACTTGTTCTTTGAAGTAATTTTCTCAGAGAACTCACTAGTCCCCTTTGATAATCATCATCATCATTAGATGGTACTATTATTGTTGTTGTTATTGCCACTAGAGTTTTGTTGGAATAAGTGTAACTGCTTTCAGTTCTACAATCTTCTTCTCTTCCTCAGCCTTCTTCCTCCCTTCTTCTAGTCTCTCAACTTATTTCTTTGAATTTTCTTCTACTTTCTTCCTTTCCTCCTCCTCTTGTTTCTTCTTTCTTTCTTCTTCTTCTTGTTTCTTCTTTCTTTCTTATTCTTCTTTTTTCTTCTTCCTCTTTCTTCTTTTTCTTTTCCTCTTCTAACCTCTCTGATTCTTTCTTTTTTTCTTCTTCTTTCCTTTTTACTTCTTCTTTCCTCTTCTCCTTTGCCTATTTCTTATTGTCCTCTTCCTCGTCTTCTTCATCAAAGCTTGTGTAGGTTGTGATATTACCAACAATAGAAGTTCCAAAAGCTGCAAATGATTTTCCTTTGCATTCACTGTTATATGTGTACTATCCATTTGAATGGATTCAGTACCTATAACTATGTAAGGTGATGAGGGTTTATGTTTTGTCTCCTTGACCTCTTCTTCATCATCAGTGGCTTCCAAATAAACTGGACTATCTGGTTGTGGCTACACACTCTCCTTTAATACTAAAGGTACTGAGGTCATATGTTTCACTATGGCCTCCTCTGTTTCTTTTCTCACATCCTCATAATTGCCTCCAATTGATCTTCTTTTGTTCCTCAACAAGGGCTCAATACCCTTCAAAAAAAATTCCATGTCCTCCTTAGAGTTAACTTCACACAATTTGTTAATCATTGTTTCTCTCAACTTAGTGTCCTCTTCTATCACTCTTTTCTTCCTATTCAGCAACCTATTATATAGGTCTTCTAGAATCTTATTCTAAATGTTATCAAATCTTTTGTTCCTCAAAATCATATTTCTCACTATGGCATTCTCTAGTTTCCTTCTATCCATATTATTATACAAGCTATAATACTTATTTAACTGTGCAAAATTATCAACATTCATAATTTGCATGTTAAGGTTTTCTACCTTTGGTTTCCATGCTTTCTTTCATGTTGGTGTTCTTCCTTCTTGTATGGTTTTCTCTACTAGTCTATCCTCAATTTCATCCTCTGATTCCTTAGATTCATCGACTTGTATAGTTTTTTCCTTTTTCTGGGTCCACTAGTAGTTTGCTTGACCTTTTTCTTGGTAGATCGATTAGGTATTTGCTCCACTTTTACCAATCTTTCTGACTTCCTCTGCACAACAAGTGTAATAACCTCTGATTGCCTATTAGGCACCTAAACTGTTAACAGTTGCACTTGCGTAATTGTTGCATATGGTTCTTACGCACTTGGTTCAACAATAGTTACACCTTTAGAGGGTGTTTCAATAGCAATAGGTGTTGTTGCTATCACCTCAGATTGCCCACTTGCCTTCATTTCTAGTGCAATTCCTTTGACCTCATTGAACTCCTCTTGATTCATGTCAGATTCCTCAAGAATAGAATCTATCACTTTCTCCACTTTCTTCTTGATTTCCTCCTTTTCTTACTGGAGTATGATCTGCACATATCCTTCTATCAGTTTTGTACTCATCTCATATCCCATGAGCTCAATAAATTTCACCTAGGGTTCTACTGCTTCCATACATGTGTTATTAATTTCCACCATGAGGCATATGTCATCTTTGTACTTCTCTACCATGGAAGGAGGTATTATGTACCTCAGTTTTATCTCAGTTTGAAAACTCTTCATCATTCTATCTATGTTACTATCTCTGACATTTTCCAGCCTTGCCCTATAGCATCGAGTCACCAACTTCATTGTGCACTCATTACTTTCCCACTTTGTCATCCCTAGGAACTTCTTTAATGCATAGAAAAATAAATGTTTTAATAAGGACTCAAATCTGAAGATTGTATTCTTGGTCTTTACAATGTTATCCAATAATTGTACTCTTATTATCTCACATAAGTTTACTTTTCTCCTCTCAACTACCATCACATAGGTTGCATGCAAGAATCTAGCTGGTATAGAGTTAACTCTTGAACCATGGTTAAATTTGTACCCTAAAATTTTGCTCAATACCTTGACTCCTTTATCCTGAATTATGTCCACCTTCATATTTTCTTCCATCAAATCTAGTAAAATAGGTTTGTTTCAACCAACTTCCTTACACTCTTTTCATTTACAAGGTTGCATCCCTTATTACTTAGACTTGTGACCTTATGAATTAGGTTGTTGTCAATTGCAACATGCACATCACCTAACAAAATCATTTCATGGTGAACCCTATTCAGAATGATTATGGTCTAGTCATGATTGTCAAACTCTATATAGAATATATACTTCACTGGGTTCAACTCACTTAGGTACACGTACTCAGATTTTAAAGTTAGATCATTACTACACATGACTCCTAAGTCCTTGTGTATATCCTCATCTCCTATACTTTCAATTTTGCAGTGGATATAACTCCTTGCATGCTCTACATGAAGCACATTCTATGGGATTTGTGACAATGTGCCTAACGGGTCATCCACTAAAGAAACAAATGGGTTTTTTTTGAACTTGTCCCTTGGCCTTTCACTAACATCATATATTGTTTGACTAACCATAATTCTTTAACTTTATGCACTGAAAAATTAGTTCAATCTTCGTAAAATACCCTAAAAATCACGTTTTAGGGCTTCTACAACTTTGTGCTTCAAGAACTTCTTTTTAGACTTAAATTCACTGTCAAATCACTCTTCAAGTCATTCTTGACACTTCGCATGATCAAATGGTACTCTCAAATTCATTTGCAATCTTTAAATCACTTCAAAACCCACTTCGCATTAACTACACTTCTACCACAAATTCAAAAACTATTACTAATTACCAATAAGATTATTTTCTTTCTCATAGATTACTATGATCATATCTAATCTTGTGCACTCAAACATAGCTTTCACTCTATGTCCTCTAACTTCTATTAACTGCAAAACTTCCAATTCATTCTCTAACATCAATTCTGACCAACTAATGCTCTACCTCTATAGCTAATGCTTAAATTCAAATAAGATGAGTCACAAACAATTGCTAACTTCAATCTCTCATCAGGTGCATTGAGATATTGTTCCTCCAAAATTGTATAAGAACTTTCTAGATCTTTGGCTTTCAAAAATGCTTCTTTGAATTCATCAACCTGTTCCTTGATTGCTTCCTTCTGACTATTATCATTCTTTCTATCATTTATGTTATTGTTTCTTCTGTAATTGGGATTTATGTTGAATTTTCTTCTATCCATTTTACAATATCTTGTTGTGTGTCCAAAGTTATTACATAAATGACATACAGGTGCATTCCTTCTCATATTGGTTTCATTCTGACTATCAAGTGCTCTGCAATTCCTTGCAATGTGTCTGGGATTGTTACACTTGTAACATACAAATTGTTTCTTTTCACCATCAGATCTTCCTCCATCAGTAGATCTTCTTCGTGTTCTTCCTCTTTCATTACCTGCAAGGTTAGTGTTCCTAAATATTCTACTATTTGCATTGTTACCATCAAACTTAGGTTTCTTATAATCTACTGCTTTATTTCCATAACTAGGACAATTATAACAAAGGTTTCTTATAATCTACTGCTTTATTTCCATAACTAGGACAATTATAACAATATAAATTAGTAGTTGGTTTAAAAGGCTTACCTATGCAATCTCTTTTCATATGACTAGCTTCATTACATATAAAACATTTATCTCTGAATTCATGTCGCACTTCCTTGGTTGGTTCATCTTGCTTATGTTTATCAACTTTCTCTATTTTCTTAGGCTCGTCATGTTTCATAAATAGATCAACTAGTTCAATCTCTTTTGATACTTTAGTAGTTATGCTTGATTTCACTTTATGTAGATCAGATTCTTTAGGGGATTCAACAACTAGATCTGGTTCTTTTCTAATTTCAACTTTCTTGGCTAATTTCTCTCTAATCAGATATCCAAGTCTTGTCTTATCATAAGAAGGTCTCTGGTGAAATATATGCTCATCAATTTTCTCACTAATGGAACAAAGTTTCTCTAACTGTTGCTTAGCTTGTGTTAATTCTCCTTTCACAATGATATTATACTTTTCTAATTTTGTGTGCTCAATCTTGATAAAGTATAATTCAAATGTTACTTGACTCAACTGGGATCTAAGGTCTGCATTCTCAAATTTTAGATTAGGTTCATTCTTGTTGTCATCCTTCTTAAGAAATAACTTAAGTTCAACAATTTTTAGTTCATGCTTCAAAATCTCATTTTATTTCTTCAAAGTATCTACTTTATCATTACTACTAGTTTTCTCACTAGGTTCTTTCTTAGACTTCAGATCATCTATCTTATCTTTCAATTTTCCAATATAGACTTTTTCATCTTCATACATATCTTTCAAGTTGTCTTTTTCTTATATAAGAAGGTCAATTTGTTCAAGATCTTCTTCAAGGTTTCTCTTCAACTATTCCATATCTATAGGGATCTTACTCAAGATTTTAAGCCTCTTTAGAGTAACTAGGCTCTGATACCAATTGTTATGAATAGATAATACTAAGAGGTGGTGAATAGGTATTCTACAAACTTTTGCCCACAACTGAATATTGTTAATTACTTTATAACTTGCATATGAAAGTAAACCAACAATGTTGAACAATAAATATAACCATACACATAGAGAACTTATAACACCATTATTTGTTAACTAGGGAAACCCAAGCCAAGGGAAAACTCCTGTGGGGATGATACCCACTAGATGATCCACTAAACAAAAGAATCTTGTTAAGGAGATTGACCCTGTTAGGAGTCTATGAAGTACATATAGTGTCTTGAGTCCTTGTTAGAGGACTAGGTCCTATTAAAATCTTCAACCTTGTTAGGAGTTGCTTTAACCCTGTTAGGAGTTGGTAGAACAAATATAATGTATGCAAGAAGAGCCCACTACCTTAACATGCAATTATACAATAAATTTCTTCACAAGATTAGGTATACATACAATATTTTCTCACTATTGTAACTCACACTTTCTCTAATCATACATCAAATCTCACACCACATAACGCTCATATATATTTCAAGTTGTCCATACAATAGTTCACATATCATACAACTTCCACATTATATGTGCAAGATAAGATATTTACTTATACCTCGCACATTAATAATTCTCTTCTCAGTCGGCCTTCATGTCTTCAAATACTTGACATAATATAAAATCACTTATGGATTAATATCCACAAAGTTGCCTTAGCATGACTTAGTAATTATTTTGTTACCAAAATAATTCTTGAAGTCGTACAACTCATATTACTGATATACTTTGTTATGTTCTATCAAAAACCTGAACTGGTATTTTATTTGTAACTTGCAACATACTATTCATGCACATCTGTGCACTTACCTACATCATCATTGCATTTTCATAAAGTTATCCTTAATTTTACATGAGATAACTTGAAGCATGTCATCCATACACATCACATCTATCTCTGTACTTCTTCAAACTATCTAACACTTAACAATTTTCTAACTCTAAATGCATAATTGAAATGTTGAATACATGTTGCCTTAAATGACAACTCACTAGACATATAATTGACCATATTGCTCATAGGTTCTAACAGATTTGTATCGAGAAACTAGAGTGAATGTTTCTTCATAATCAATTCCTTCCTTCTATGAGAATCCACGAGCTACAAATCTAGCTTTGTATTATTCAATACTATCGTCAGGTGCATGCTTGATTTTGTATAGTCATTTAGAAGAGACAACTAATTTATTCTTTGGTCTAGGTATAAGATCCCACACATTATTTTTTAGTATTTATTAATATTCTTCAATCATTTTTTCTTTCCAAGATTTTCTTGATAAGGTTTCTTTGACATTTGAAGGCTCTATTTCGATGAGTTCAGAGAGTAGTGATACGTAGCATGATTAATTTCTTGTTCTCTTGATTTCTCTAACTACTTCATCAAGTTATATATGATTTTCTTTTATCATTTTTCTATCCCAAAGTGGTCTCTTATTACTGTTAGGATTTTTGGTATTCTCTTAATTTGTAATGGTAGGTGCAGTATGCTTAGTATCATTCTCCCTCTTGTTCTCTACTGAATGATCCTCTTCTAGTTCAGTAGTAGGTGAAAGATTTGAGAAATATGCAATACAAATCCACAAAGCCCAAAGAATAGCTACATGTAAAAACCTATCATGGAGAAGAAAAGACAAGAAGAGGAAAGGGTTTGCTCTGAAAATATGCAAATTGTATTCTCAGAAATGAAAAAGATGTAAGATAATTATAAATAATCTATTCTTATAGAAGGAGATTGAAACCCAAAAAGGGTAACCTAAAAGGTAGATGTTATTTAATAAGTAAATGAGAATGCAAAAGGTGCATAAAGAGAAATCTTAAGAAGGGAGAAAAGTTAATTTAATAAAAAAAATTAAATTAACATTTTTCTCTAACACCCCCCCTCAAGATGAGCAACAATGCAACTACAAACAATGTAGAAAGAGCAAGGAAACTAAAATGCAATGTGCAAAGCACACTTGGGTCCTGACAACAAGGCCTAATGAGGTACCAAATCATAATAAAATCTCTATGAAATGGAGAAATAGAAAAAAACTAGTGGGAAAAACCCTACTCCAAAAAAGGATAGAAAAGGATGCACAAATGAAACATCTCAAGAGAATCTCTCAAGACCATAAGTACAATGAAAGCCTCCATAATAAAATCTTAAGACTTTTTAGCCCACTAGAATGGTAGATATCTTGTGTCAATGAACATATCAATGTGGCTCCAATCTGAAGGAAACAAAGGTAGTGGACAAGGATGATAAAACCCATGTATGTAAGGTGTAGCTGGAAGTCCTTGCTAATGCTAAAAGGATAAAGCATGAGAATCCTAAAATGGAAACTCCAATGGAGGTGGAATAATAGGCATGTTGAACCTATCATCTAAGAGGAGATGTGTGTCCTCTAATATATCCTCAACAGTTGCAATAGTAGGCAATGTTGATGAGTAATCATGTGCAAGAGATGGAATCTAAAGAGGAGGTGGAGGTGTAGAAGTCACAACACTAGTCTCAAGAACAACATATAAGTTCAAGCGACCTAACTTCACCTTAGTGGATTCTCATAAAAAAGGAGAGTGGGTCTCTAATAGTGGAGATGGTGGACCAAAATGTGAGAAGGAATATAGGTGGGAAGCATGATCAACAGTCCATGGAGCAATAATATTGCTTGTCTCACTATCTTCAATGTGCACCAAATCTTGTGCAAACTCAACTATCTTCCCTATCCCACTGTGTGTAATCTGATAAATAGAGAGAAGGGTAGAGGAAAAAGATGGAACATAGAGTACATCATGAAATGTACCATCATCAATGTCAATAGAACCTTTCCCACATACATTCATAATAGTTTTGTTCCTCGTCAAAATGTGTGGAGTAGGAGAAGCCTCAAAAGAAGAGAACAAATCCTAAGAAGATGACATATGGTGTGAATTTCCTAAATCCAGTAACCATCTAGAAGAATGAGGAATAGTAGTTGCACATAGTGCATGACCCTTTCCTATATATTTACCATCTAACTGAAATGATGATGATGATGAAGGTCTATGAGAGGTAGAAGGAATATCAATGTTTCTCTTTAGAACGAGAGCTGTCAAATTTGAAACCTATTTGGCATAGCCATCTAACTTCTTTTCATAGCAATGTGACTCATCATAATTAGGCTTATTACAATAAGCACACTTCAATCTTTCTGGATTTGATTTACCCCCCTTAGGAGGAGGTGGCCCTGATGAACCGTGAGTGCTGGAATCAATCTAAGACTTTGTAGAATGAGATTTTTGAATCTTCTCCTTAATCCCTGAAGATGGCCAAGCTACCAATGGATGAGTTCGTGAGTCTATGAGCCTATGACAGAATCCAACGAAGAGATTTTAGCTTGCTCTTGAGTCAAACAATTACAAAAAACCTCAAAAATGGCATGGAAAATATATTACCCAAAGCATCTTTGGTGGAATAGATAGTAGAAGAAAAAAATTGAAAGTTTCCACGAAGCTTAGAAAGAATCAATCTTTGTCTTTCCACAACCTTGCAATAAATATCTCTATTGATTAAACTTTATCAAGAAGTCCTTAATGCAAGGAAAATAATCTGGTACAAGAGAGGTAAGCTCTACCTCAATTTTGAAGTGCTCTAAACTCATTCACTATACCAAACAAGTCTTCAAGCTTGGTCCACATAGGTAGAGGGGTATTGCACCCATCAAGATGAAACTGTAGACTATTTGAGACCTGTAAGGCAATCAATCTTATTGCCTTCTCCATATTGTTCCTATATCGCATGACCTCAAAAGGCCTTTGTGAAACTAGTTGCACTGCATCTAAACAAGGCCACAACCCTTTTGACCAAAGAAGATGTGTCAGCAAGGTCTTCCATGTGTGATAGTTATGAGGGGTTAGAAGTTTTAGAGAAGAAGAGGTCTTGTCCATTGTTTTAGAAGGTGTTGAATTTTTTTTTAATGTATTTCTAGTTTACATAAGTAAACAACATAAACAATATGACAAAACACCCCCACAATGCAAAAAATTGAACCCCAATTGCTAGAAGGAATGCAGAAATGAGTGAAGATCGAAAAAACTTTAGAAATGAATCACAAATACCTAGTACAAAATTGACAAACTTTATATGTAAATGGGGGTTTTGAAAAATACCTAGATAAACGTTGTCCAAAATTGACAAATTTTATATGAAAATGGGGGTTTTGATGCCTTCTGAATCCAACCGTGAGGTCCGTTTGGCCTCAAAGTGCTTCAAAAATTAGAGACCCTCTGTTTTCACAAAAAAACAAAAAAAAACAAAAAATACCTTAAAAAATACCAAATTTGTTCTATCAAACCGTCATTCTCTTTTTTCTCCAAATCCTAAACAAGCTACAATAGATCTAGCTCTAATACCACGAAGGATTTGAGCAATACGCAATACAAATCCACAAAGCCTAAAGAATAGCTACATGTAAAAACCTATCATAGAGAAGAAAAAGACAAGAAGAGGTAAGGGTTCACTCTAAAAATATGCAAATTGTATTCTCAGAAATGAAAAAGATGTAAGATAATTACAAATGATCTATCCTTAAAGAAGGAGATTGAAACTCAAAAAGGATAACGTAAAAGGTAAAAGGGTAACCTAACAGGTAAATGCTATTTAATAATTACTAATTAATTATTAAATGAGAATGCAAAAGGTGCATAAAGTGAAATTTTAAGAAGGGAGAAAAGGTAATTTGATAAATGAGATTAAATTAACCTTTTTCTTTAACATTAGGTTTTGCATATGATTCATCAATGTTCTTTGTCAAATTAAAGACAATGTCTTCTTCAAATTTTACACCTCTACTAACTTTGATGGTTCTTTGACCAAGTACATAGATCCTATAACCTTTGGTTGATTCACTTTATCTGATGAGTATACCCTTCTTTCCAGATGGTTCCAATCTAGTTCTCTTTTCTTTAGGAATATGAATATAAACAAGACACCAAAATATTATTAGGTGGCTTAAGTCTAATTTGATGCTTGTAAGGACACCCAAATATTGAGTAAGGACATTTATTTTGAATGTAAACTGTAGTATTATAAGCTTCAACCCAAAAAGAGGTATGAAGATTTGGTCATGCATCATAGCTCTAGTTGATTCAATAATGAATCTATTTCTTCATTTTGTGACTCCATTCTATTGATGATTATATGGTATAGAAAACTCCCTCTTAATCCCAACATTAATGCAAAAAACTTTAAATATTTCTTAGATGTATTCACCTCCATTATCGGATTTTTGGGTTTTGATTTTCTGTCTAGACTAATTTTCAACTAGGGCTTTGAAATCTTTGAATTTAGATAACACTTCATTTTATTTCTTTTGTTTAAGGAAGTAGATCCAAGTTCTCCTAAAATAGTAATATATATAGATCATGTAATACAAACATCCATTTAGGGAAGGTACAGACATAGGACCACATAGATCAGTATGAATGAGTTCAAGTATAGAATTTGATTTGTGTACACTTTTGGGAAAGGATTATTTTTTTACCTAGGGTACATCCTTTGCAAATGTCTAAATGATTAGGTTTGAGGCTAGGTAACACTATTATATTTTTTCCTATCAATGATAAGGCACAGAAATGAAGGTGACCTAGTCTTCTATGCTATATTTCATTTGTGTTTGGTGTTTCATGATTTAGAGCTAAATTTTGCTAGTTACAAAGTTTATATAAACTTCCATCTCTAAATCCAATGGATGTAGCTTTCTTGGTATTTGAATTATTTTTCCAAGATAGAACTTTATCTTCTTAGGAGGTGATTTAATGCCCTTGATCAGCAAGATCGAAGATAGAGGCCAAATTTATTTTTATACCAGGTACAAATAAAGCATTCTTAAGTTGGAGAGTAATACATGAATTTAGTTGAATTGAACATGATCCAATACCTTTAACTGGGTGTGTAGAGTTGTCTCTAATGGTTACTTCTTCATAGGAGTATCCTTCAAAGCTTTCAAATTTATCTCTAAAACTTGTGATATGACGTGATGCTCCACTATCTATAATCCAAGTATTCTTGTTGGGGTCCAATTCACTTGAGAGTGCTAGATAAAATGCAAATTTTCTTCTTTTTCATCTTTTTCCTCTTTGATTTCTGCAAGAGCTACTTGAATTTTATTTCATTCTGGATAGAAGTTATAATGTGACCAAATTTTTCACATTTGAAACATTGTACTTTTGACCAATCCAATCTCTTGTATGATTTGTTGAATTCATTTCTATTTCTTTTGAATTTACCTTTCTTTTCTTTATTGTTGGTATTAGCTTGAAGAGCTTGAATGTCTCCCTCTTGATTTTGGTTTATTCCTCTAGAAACTAATCCTAACTCTTCTTGAGTGCATTCATTTTTATGTAGTTCAAATTTAGAAAGATCAGGTTGAGAGCTTAGACCATGAATAAAAGTTTCCCAAGATAGAAGTAGTCTTTTTAAGGCTATAATGCTAAGTTCTTTGTCATCTACATGACTTCCAATAGTCATAAGTTGATCTTTCAACTAGGAAATTCTTAAAAAATAAGATGTGATTGATTATCCATTATTCATTTTGATATATATAAGATCTTGCTTCAATGTTAGCAATCTACTAGTGTTGTTAATTTTGAAAGTATTCTTAATTGCAAAAAACATCTCAAAAGTTGTTTTGGGGCTAGATATAGAGGGGAGAATGTGATCCTTCATAGAATCTAGAATAATCTTCATGGATTTCTTGTTGTGCCTCTTCCATGTTGTTTTATCTAGATTATTTTGGAATTGGTTTAATCCCAAGTTAAGTTATTAGCTATTAATGGACGATAGTGCAACATAAAGTTCCAAATTCTTGAATCTTTTCAAGGATTTTTAGTTCTGAACAAAGACAGGGGATTATTATTGTTTAAATTTTTATATATTAAAAAATTGCCCATTTACTATTATGTTCTTTAGACATTTTCCAAATAAGTTTTCCCCCCTAGTGCCTCATTTTGCCAACTCAAATTTTTATGCGTAGACCTCCAAATTTTTTAGGTCTACATATTTTTTCTCATTTTAATAAAGTTTGTTTTTTCTTATCTCCAATACCTTGCTAGAAGAATTTTTTAAGTTTGGATTCTAACCTCCTTTTTACACCGTTGGGTAGGGGAAGACATGACATATGATATGTGGGGATGGCCGAAAGTACTACTTTGATCATAGTCATTTACCATCTTTAGTTAACCATTTCCCTTTCCAATATCTCATTTTTTATCTATTTTTTCTAAAATCATATCCCACGATTTACTTTATCTAATGTCTTTTTCAAGTTGAATATCAAGGTATTTGCATGGAAAGGTTACTTTTCTGAATTCCATTATTCTACACATTTCTCTCTCCACTTCCTCTTTGGTAAAATAAAGAAAATCTATGATTCATTAGTGTTTACTTTTTGGCTTGATGCTTCCACATTATTATTTTCTTAAAATTTTGAGCTTCTTCCAAAGGGCTTTCTCCTAGTAAAAATATATTATCTGCAAATTGTTGATGTGTTATTTAAGGGATCTCCTCAGTTGCTATGATTCCTCTATTTTTCCTTTCATTTTGAGTCTTTATTATAGCTCTAACAAAAGCTTCCACCATAATAATGAAGAGAAAAGGTGATATAGGATCCCCTTGTCTTATTCCTCTAGATATGATAAAAAAACCTTTAGGGGTATCATCTATGAGAAGGGACTATTTTGGTGTCAAAATGCAATTATATATTAAGTTGATCCATTGATGAGAGAAACCAAAAGCTTCAATTCCTTTATGTAAGAATCTCCAATCCACTTTATTGTAGGCTTTTTAGATATCTAATTTCATTAGCATACAAGATTCCTTATTAATTTGTAAAGAATAAATTAATTCTTGGATTATGATAATACCATTGAGAATTGGCCTATTAGGAACAAAACCTGTTTGTTCCTCTAAAATGAGCTTTGGTAGTACTTTTTTAAATCTTTTGGCCAATGCTTTTGAGATTATTTTGTAGATTGTATTACATAAGGCTATTGGCCTAAAATCCCCAAGATCTATATGGTTAGTTTTCTTTGGAATTAAAGATAGGAATATATTGTTAATCTTAGTTAGAAGGGATTCAAAATTCCTAGTCTCCTTGATTTCCTTCCAAAGGTCATCTCCCAGAATAGCCCAATGTTTTTTAAAGAAAAAAGCTTGAAAGCCATTAGGGCCTAGAGATTTATCAGGATTAAGTTGAAAAGGGGCTTATTTAATTTCTTCTTTGGTAAATTTCCTATTGAAGTTTTTACTATCTTCTACAATTATTATTTTTGGAATGGAACCTAACATCTTACTCTAAGCTATTAAATTTGATGATTTAAAATTATTAAGGATATTTGTATAATAATTCACAAAGGTTTCTTCTATCTCATTTGATTTTCAATTGCCCTTGATTTTTTATATTCTATTAATATTTCTCCTATTAATAGTACTAATATGAAAAAAAAAATATTTTTATCAACTTCTAACAACCATGTTTCTCTTGATTTTTGTTTCCAAAATATTTCTTCTTTAGCTAGTATATTTTCATGTTTATGTAGAAGATCTTTTTCTTTGGTATATGTTTCATTATTCATTCCTACCCTAATGATTTCTTCATTTAATTTTTCAATTCTTCTTCATTCTCTATTTTTTCTTTAAATATGTTATTAAAATGATATTTATTACATTTATTTGTTTTTGCTTTTGATGATTTCAATTTGGCTATGAAACAAAACATCCTAGATCTTTCAAATTTCTCTTCGTGCCACCATTGATATATATTATGAAGAAAATATTTATCTAAAAACCACATTTTTTACACTTAAATGGATTTCTTGGTAGTTTTTGTGATTCGCCTATTTCAAGTCTAACCAAATGGGGATCGGATCCTACATTAGGTAGAATGACAATATTGAAAGGATGATTGAAAGATATTAAATTTTTTTTAAATATAATTTTTTCTAATCTTTTTGCTATATTAAAAAAGTCAATTTGTCTATTATTCCATGTGAAGATCATTTTAGATGTTGGAATATCAATAAGGCTATCTTTTGTGCACCATACTTTGAAATCTAACATAACTTAGTTAATAGTCATGGATCCACCTACTTTTACTCTTGAATCTATAATTGCATTAAAATCTCCCCCAATGGAAACATTTTCTTGTGAATTTAACTCCAAATAATTGCTAATATCATTCCAAATTTCTTTCTTATTAATTGTTGGTGTTGGCCCATACACATAAATAAGTAGGAATTGAATTTCATTTTTGAATTTTTTTACTTTCTCCCCCATCCAATTATTATTAGATACAAATAGAGCTAATTCTACCCTCCTTGGGTCCCATATAATACCAATCTCACCTAAGGCCCCTACTGAATCAACTAGTTCCATTTTCCAAGAACCTAGTTTTTGTTTAAATTTTTCTCTTTGATTCTTGAATTAATACTATATTTGATTTTAAAAGTGTTAAATTGTACTTGAGTAAGCACTTTTTGTTAGGGGCATTTAGGACCCTAACACACCATGTTGTTAGTGTCATGGCTTGGGAAGGAACTTCTCCTTCCCTACCTTCATAATAACATTGATTTTTTTTGGTTGCTAGCTAGCCCTATAGTTTCTCTAAGTTCAGCTAAAGATTTCCCTCCTCTTATTTTGCTTTATTTTCCAAATATTGGTTGTTCTAAACCTTGTTAGTTTGCCAAGACACCAAGATTTTTTAGATTGTTACTAGCATTTTGCACACTTGTAGCAATAGATTCATCTTCCATTTTATCTAAATGTTCTTTTTCTAATTCCTTCATAAGTTTGTTACTAAATCCTCTATCATCCTTGTCCATTTCTCTACCTCTTGTTTTCTTAATTTGACTATTTTCTCCATTTATATTATCTATATCTTGCTGATATTATTCTAATTCTTGGATCTTGAAATCTTTCCAATTTTGGAATTTTCCTACTTTGTTCCTATCTAGATTATTCAAGCCCCATTTATCTATATATCTTCTTGATTTATCAATTTAGATTCCCTTTAAAATGTCTCCACCTCAGTAGGAATATATCTACTATCTTCTCTTTTCTCTACATTTTCTTAGGACGGTGAATTAGATTTCATTTCCTTATGTTTTACAATATTATTTTTTATTGTTATTATATCCAATTGTTTAGCTTCTCCTATTCCTACTGAAATGCCTAAGACTTTTTTTTTCTAAAATCAATTCACTATTTCCCTTGGTATTTCTTAAATTGTGTTTTTCTATATTATCCACTAAATCCTCTTCTTCAAATTCTTCCTTATCCATTTTTGTGATTCTTTCAATTAACCATTATTTTTCTTTCATCGCTTCTTCACTTTCTTCATCATCTTCTTCACTTTCTTCGTCATCTTCTTCAGCGTCAAGATCCTCAAGGGAGTATTCTTCATCTATGTCAACATCATCCAAAAGAATGAGGGATTCAAGACAATCATCTATATTTACTTTGTTCAATGTTTTCTTCCTTAGCTTATGTTAATTGATTATGAACATCCTTCGTTATAATTTCACTATTTTCAAGTTTAAAAGTAAACTTTGTTAGAATATTTAGAATAACTAGGGGGGTGAATCATTTATCCAAGGTCTAGTTGTACCAATTGAAAAAATAAACACTTAAACAACTTCATACCTTATGATTCAATTGCTCGGTCTCTACTGTAAACTATTTGTAACATTATCTAGTTATCCATTATTCTAAAATAACGGACTTACAGAATGTAAACTTTAATCAGTAAAGAATCATAATAACATCCACACAAGTTTGACACTAAGATTTAATATGGAAGCCCAATTTGGGAAAAATAATCAGCAACATGTCACTAATTTTTACTCTTCTGAAGTGAGCCCTATTAGGAGCCAATCTTGTTAAAGGTTACAATACACATTGTTAAATGTGACCTTGTTAAAAGATTTAATCATAATGTTAGGAGTGGCCTTGTTAGAGGACTATATAGCATTCCATTAGAAAGTCACCTGGTTAAAGGATTTACACAAACTATCAAGACCTTATGACTATTAGCTCAACCTTAATTAAAGGATTTCAAATATTGTTCACAATGGTTAGAAAGTAACGGCAAGTTTGATCTAATAAGTACAACTCACTTTACATGTACATATTTATATTTAGCTCCTAATATTGATTCACTGTCTGGCCTCCATTGTCATATCAATCTCATATTTTCTTGGCAACCCTTCAATAAATCACCCTTCACTTCTTCTCATCTCAATTAAGCCTTATTCTTAGATTTTCTACTCAACAACATCAGCAATATCTCCAACTCTCTAGAAATTCTTCACATACGCACAACCTCTCTACACTCTACACTCTCTGTAGAAAGTCACTTTTGTACCTCTTTAAATAGGTAGTTTTGATCTTTTGCCTCTTAATCAACACCTTTGATGTGATCCATCAAATACAATGTATCTAATCATCATTCTATTTATCTCTTCTTTTTTATAAACTTCTCCTTGAATTCATCTATGAAGTCGATTACCTAATCCTCTCCTGAAATTAAATGATCCAACTGATCGATCCTTGTCTTCAACATGTTTTCCATATCCTGAGAAATCAACTTAGTTGGCTGGAAATTAAAAGTCCTTTCAAATAGTTAAAATGTTGTTCCTTTACCAACACTAAGTTCTAACACTTGGTCATCACCGGTTTACTCGATCACTATAAAACTTCTTGCTCAGAATCAACACTATCACTTAGTCGATACTAATGCTCAGTCAACATTGAATTTTCTTGGCACTTAATATGGCTTGGTTAACACTAGCATCACTTGGCATGTCCATCAAAATTCTTTAGTCTTTAACTCTTTATCGGCCAAACCTACACATTTGATCTATCTTTGCTCACACTTCCAAGATTTCAATGTTACTATCTTCTCCTCTTGCAACATTATTTAAACAATCATTTTATCTTGTCAAATTCTAAATAATCAAATGTCCATTTGTAGCTTCCTCTTCATAACTCAACCTTTCATCTAGATGCTTTTGTTATTAACAACTTCTCAAATCCTCTTCATCAATCAAATAGATATGACATTAAGATCAGATAGAAAATTATTTCACCAATAGATTTGACATCAATGACACCATAAAAATTGTTCCAATTGTAGTTTCCAACAATCTCCCTCTTTGGTATTGATGGCAACACCTCAAAAAAAATTGCATAAATACTTTAGGTTACCATACAATCCAAGATTTGTAGAGTCTTCAAGTAACACTCTCAATGTATTAGATCTTTTATTAATATCCTTAGTTTCATTTTGATGCATATCTCTAATCTAGCAATACCTCTTTAAAAAAATTGAACTCCCTCTAAGTAATCACTCCCTTTTAATTAGCATGTCTCTGCTAGCATCCACTTTCTTTCTCTGGGATATTCTCTCCCACTAGATTCATACTCTTTCTTTGCTTCTTAGATAATATTTCCAACTTTAATATTTTATACAATCTCTCCCTCTTCGACAAAAATGCCAAAGACACTATCTCTTTCTCATACATCTTGATTATGTAGATAATTGCATGTCAGGTCCAATTCTTCATGTGTCATCTTCATATGACTAATATGTTGCATTATCCTTCTTCATTACTACCTTAGGCAACTCCTAAAGTAGAACTATCTTCATCAATGTGTAAGATAGTCTAAACAACACATTTATGCAATGCTTCTCTATAGCTTAAGTAGATTTTTCTTGGGGAATCACCCTCAGTTTACCTCTAAGACATTTAAAAGCTTGCTTAGGTAAATCTTTAGTGAATATGCTAGAAATTTTCTCTTTTGTGTTCACATATTCCAATTTCACTTCTTTGTCTTGAACTAACTCTCTCAAGTAACGATACTTGATAGCAATGTGTTTTGTCTTTGTGTGCATAACATAGTTCTTTGATATGTTAATAGAACTTGTGTTATCACAATAGGTAACCCTTGGATCAATAATCTCTTCCTTCATACCTTTAAACAATTGTTTGATCCAAATGATATTTGAACAATTTACTGTTGTTACCACATACTCAGCTTCAGTTGTTGATTGGGAAATGAAGTTCTACTTATTGCTTGTCCATAAATTTAGTCTCTTTCCTAGAAAGAATGTACGACCACTTGTGTTCTTCCTATCATTAACATTTCCTACCCAATCAAAATTAGTGAATACATTTAGTTCAAACTTATCATTCTTCGTGTTATACAATTCATAGTCTTATGTTCCTTTTAGATATCTCAATATTCTCTTTACTAGCATTATATATGATTGCCCTTAGGACTTGCTAAAAATGTAGAAACTATTCCAATAGCTAATACAATATCTAGTTTGCTATGAAAAACATATTTCAATTTACCAATCATTGATTTGTATTTTTCTAGATTCACATCAGTAGAATCATCAATCTTGGATAGTTTGTGTCAAATAACCATATGTGTACACACTGGTTTAGAATCTTCCATCCCAAAAGTTTTTAGTATCTCCTTGATATATTTGGTTTGTGTAATGAAGATATCTTGCTGCATTTGATATACTTGTAAGCCTACAAAGAATTTGATGTCAACAAATATTGACATTTCCAATTCCTTCTTCATTTTATTAGCAAAAGTTTTGCATAATGCTTCCTTTCCTCCAAATATGATATCATCAATAAAAAATTTAGATAACAATATATCATTTTTCTTTTTAGTCTTCAAATATAGATTTTTGTTATCACTTGTCCTTACAAAAAAAATCTTCAACAAATAATTATGTAGTCTTGCATACCATGCTCTAGTGGTTTGTTTCAAACCATATAAAGCTTTGTACAACTTGCACATCATATTCTTATTGTTGGGATCTACAAATCCTTTAGGCTGATCTATGTATACTTCTTCTACTATCCCATTCAAAAATATAGATTTAACATCCATTTGATAAACCTTGAATCCTTTATAAGAAGAATATGCAAGTAGTGTTCTAACTCCTAATCTTGCTACAGGAAAAAAATGTTTCCCCATAGTCAACACCTTCCTCTTGTGCATATCCTTTGCATACAAATCTAGCTTTATTCCTTTTGAATTCACTTTTATCATTCTACTTGTTCCCAAATACCCACTTTGTCCCAATAACATTCTTTTCTTTACATTTGGGTACTAGGGACCATAATTTTTTCTTTCTAATTTGTTCAATTTATTTATTCATAGCTTATATCCAATCTTCATTCTCCAAAGCATCTTTCATATACTTGGGCTCAAACTCACAAAGTAAGCATGTATTACTTCTAAGTTTTTATCTTTTCATAACACCAAACTCTTTATCTCCAATGATTTTTTCAGGTGTGTGATGTCTTCTCACATATTTTTCTAACATGAGCTCTTTTTTTATTTGTTCTTCTACAGGTTCATCTTGAAAAATAATTTCAAGCTCATTGTCTCTCACTTGTTCAGGTTCTAGTTCAGGTTTTGCACACTCGACATTGCCTTCCTCTTGTTTGGCATCCTTTGTCTATGACTTGGCATCATTTATCTATTTTCGAACACCTACAATATGTTGCTTGGTAACTCTTTGTTGTAACTCAAAATTCCCAGTCTGTTGAGGAACTACACCTTTGATTTCTTGTTCAAGTCGAGTGCCCGGAGCACTATCATTCACATATATGAATGAAATGTAATCTTTTGTGATGCCTCACCCCGACTTGTCTAGCATGGATATTTTACTTACATTTTGATATTCAAGACCTTGATATTTTGATAGGCTTAGATGGATAGTGGGTTTGCCTTATCTATGGATTTTGATACTTTAATAGTGTTTTACATTGTTATATGCACTAAGAAACTGTTATTGTGTAAGAAATGTTCGAACATATATGGATGCAGCTTTATGACATGATATTATCAGATTTTGATGCAATGCAAATGTTAGCTTGATCCTCATGATTTCTGATTTATAGATAAATGTTAAATTGATGTTCTATGACATGCAGATGAATAGTTAGGATATGCAAATAGATGTTAATTTGATAATGATGACTTATGGCATGCATATTTTGATATCTTAACATTTCAAATGGTATAATTGAAAGACTAGGAAAGAAATCTAATTTGAATTATGTTAATGTAGATATTATTATTATGTGCATTTATGTAGTATATGTTTAATTGACCCCTTGGACTACTGATGCTCGAGTTTGATGTGCAGGAAGAGGAACCATGGATATCTAACAGGGAAACAAGGTATAGACACATGTTCAAATGACTTTTCCAAGGTGAATCTTTGTAAGATTTGTAAACCTCATTGTGATGTGTTTATTTTGTTAATGTGTGACGTATGTGTATAGTATGCATTTCATGAGAGGGTTCTAAACATGTCATGTGTGATGTATAGTGCATTTTGTGTGTGTGTCACTTCACACTTGTATTCATTATGTGAAACGACATGTTCGTTGATGATGGATCATGTGGCCACCTTATTCCGAGTAAAAGGCCTTAATTGAGAAATTTGATTATTGCCAAAATTAGTAATGAGAACAAGGTTATCACCATGGAAAAAAATTGAAATTAAATTACCTAGCATTGGAAGGGTCATAAAGTAACTCTAAGGTGAATTTGTGACAAAAATAAACCCTACCCATGTTAGTACCTTAAGTTGGGGGGCTAATAATGACCTCTAGGGTTCCTAGTTGACCTAGGAGACCCAAAAAAAATTGCATTCTTTATTGAATCCGAAAATGAGTAGGATATATAGGGGGTATGGCTAAATTGGAAACTCACTTGGCCACTCTCTATCTTTAGAGAAAACTAGGGTTGGGAGAAAGAGGAGCTCTACTACAACTATCCATTGCCATTTTCTTGGAGGGAGGTTGGTACCTTTGATCCATGGTATTCATCATTTTGCATGTAGATTAGATGTGGTGTTCTTCATTTCATGGTGAATTTTTGATGTATGTAGTTGTGTTTGTGGAAAAAGATCTTGTTATAGTGTTGCATGCGAGAAGTTTTCTATGAATCCTTCCTTGAATCTTGCTTGTCTTCATGTTATGTGTTTTGTGTAATGGGTGTGAAGCATCACTCACCCTTGGGAGGGAAGAGATGCTTGGGTGAAGAGGTTAGTTGGGCTCACACATGTAGTTGAGGGACTCTCCCATGTGTGGAGATGATTGTATATGTCCAATGGAATGTGTTCATCTTGCTTACTTGCATTTTGGGAGGTATAAGGAGTTGTGTGATTGAGGAACTCTCCCATGTGTGGAGATGATTGTATATATTCAATGGAATGTGTTCATCTTGCTTGCATTTTGGGAGGTATAAGGAGGTGTGTGGAGGGAAAGATTTTGTAAGCCTGAAAGGGCATGTTGATAATGAGAAGAGGTGTATATTGTGAATCATATCTTGGAATATCCTTCCCATGGTGAGAGCCCACCTTCATCCTATATTTGATTCAATTGTTGAATCTTTGTGCAAAGCCTTGGGATGGGATGTGTTGTAATGTATTGTGTTAAAACTTGTTATATTGTTGTGAGTATGCATGGCATGTGAATGTGTAGTATGCAACCGTTTATGTCTTGTTTCCCCAAGCTCGGTGGGTGGCCTCCTTGAGCCCTAGGTTGGGAGGTGAGCCTCCATGGTTCTCATTTGTCTCTCTTTTGCAGGTATTCACTTGAAGAGCTTGGAAGTTGATGTTCATGAAGTTTATTCTTTGCATAGGAGAAGACTCAATACTATTGTGTAGGAAATGGAGAGATAAACTCCACTTGTTATGTGAAGAATTGTATTGTAAGAGAGTAGTTATTGCTTCCAATTCATTGGTCCATAGAAGAGAGTTTTGAATAATCTATGTATTCAAATGGTCCTTTCCATTGTGCATAGCTTGATATGGTCATTCCACCACCCTATTGTTTGCTTGATATTGTATTGAATGTAAATTTTGGAAGGAACTTGAAGGAGAGATTTCATTCGGTTGATGTTGCCTTATCAAACATAATTTTAAAATGGGATGAAGAAAAGTGTTTGCATTATGTTATACCTTAGAAGAATGAATAGAACATTATTATCATTTGATATTCTTACCTCCTCAAAATTTCATAAGAATAATTTCATTGCATTGATGTTCAGTAATAGCTCCCATTTAGTTGTATAGTGGTAATCGATAGCTGAAAGATTTGTAGATAGTTTAATTATGAAATGTTATACCAATAATGCACATGAAATATTGATGTTGTGATATTAGTTTCAAGAAAAAAATTTAAGCTCATGCTAGTGTATCTTGCAATTAGCCTTGATAGTAATATGATAATTGTTAGCTAACATTAGATTTGTTAAGCAAGATAATAATTGATGTATAATACAATGTCAATGACCATCAAACTTAAATGTATACAGCTTTGGAGATCATATGAAAATAACTAGATAGTGAGTAAAACTCAAACATGACCTGTAGATGCACATTTCCATGTTCTAGAAAATGTATGGGATTCAAAAAAAAAAAAACTCTTCCAATGATGCAGACAATAAAATAACATTACTAAAATATAATAATATATTTTCCTACCAATGACATATCAAAAGAAATCAAATTCATATCACATTTATTTTGCTCTATGCAAGCTAGCCAACAATATCTAGTACCCTGACAGTCTACCCATGAACCTACCCAATATCCCAACGCCCAAACCAATAAAATTAAATTTAAAAAAAAAAAAAATCATATCCAAGTTTAGTGAGCTACCATCATCATTAATGGGACAAGATTGTCAAGAAGCAACAAGTAAATCATCACAAGTTCAAAAAGCATTAAATATTCTGACCTGGTTATAAAAAAGGAGACGATAGCCCATTGCCACCCTTTCCTCGTGACCCCCACCACCTTAGGCGTCATGCAATTTGGGAGCTGACTTGTTAAAAAGGGGTATTAAATGTAGGTTGACATGACCATTATCTCCCTAGGCACCTAGCCTTAAGGAGAGTGAAACCAATATATACAAAAAACAAGCCATAATCATTCCTATCACCTAGAAAGATTGGAGGAAGCTTTGGGCAATGTGGCAAGCAAGTTTGAGAATTATTTTTGTAATGCTACATTTTGTACCCATGATGGGACTGATGTTAGTACACTTAAATGTGGTTGGTGGGAAGGAAAATCATGAGAAATTCACTTGGTAGAGCATGGTGACCTTTTTGGAAATAAGGGTAGACTAGGAATATTTTATTTGGAATGGTTTGAGAATGTCAAGTGCATGTGGACTTAGGCTATTTGAGTTTTTAGGAGGGTAGGATAGCATGGTTAGGGAAGTGTGTAGATGTTATAGTTTTGATAGATTGAACATGGGTAGTGAATGTATATATTAAATTTAGTTATGTTGAATATATTTGTCTATAATTTATTAATAATATTGTGGGTAATAGATACTTAGTATTATTATTATGATTGTGGTAAATTTGAATAAATTGTAAATATTGTTATAGAATAATTGTTAAGGGTTGCTTAGGAAGATGGGTATTTAGGATAGACTTAAGTTGTTTGGGAATTAATTGAGCACTGTTGTATTATAGTAGTCTTAACTTAACATAATAATAATAATAATGATGTAGCATTCAAGTTAAAAGTTGTATATTAGGTATGGAAGTTGAGGTGTTTTAAAAAGAATATATATAATTATAATAATAATTAAATAATCATGATAATAATAATAATATTAATATGAATAAAATTTAAAAATATATAATAATAATACTAATATTGATGTAATGATAAATCAATATTAATTAAAATAAATGATTAATTGATAAACCAATTTTCCTTTGCATCCTAGAATCTGTCTACTCAACAGTGACACAAAATGAGTTTGTACTTATACATCAGAATGTTTCATTTTGGGTGCAGTAGAGTTAAGCTCACAACCTTTACACCCCAAATGTAGTTATGCTTTTAGTATCTGGCAAATCAGGTATCCTCCATCAAGGAAACTCAAAATCTAGTTTTGAGTAAACCAATCTTTGTACCTTTATATTCTTTATCCTCTCCAGGTTTAGGGATTGACTAAGTTTTGCCTTCAGTTTGTGTAAAAAAAAAAAATTAGTTATGTTTTTACCTCGTAGAATTATGGGCATGACATTTTGGTATCAGAGCTTTTGGTTCAACACTAGGAGCCTAACCCATTGCATCTAACCTATGAACTGCAACTTTGTGTAGGATGCCTACAATCACCCACAACAATCATTGGAGGGCTAGGGGTCCTTGAGCGAACCCCGTAGGCCAAGAGGGGGTAGGACAAGATGTGGGAGGATCCCCACCGGGGCAACCTCCAAATATTGATTAGGTTTTGAATGCAATTAATAATTTGATTAGAGTAGTGCAGCAAAGGTTACCACCTGTCATTCCATAGCTAGGATAGAAGGATGCAAAAGGGCATGGTGCCAATATCAGGGAAAGGAGTAAAATTCCCCCACCTAGACTTGCAGAGGATCAGGGAGAAGCATCATTACATTAGGTCAAGCTACCCCCTGCATTAGAGCAAGCACCAGTGAGAGCACCTCAAGATATTGGGGATGAGATTAGTGATCTTTTATGACTTAAGATACCCTTATTCACCGGTACCATAGATGGCACACGTGTAGAGGTGTGGCTACAGAGCTTACAGAGGTGCTTTGGATTGCATACCCATAGGAGCAATCTGAAGGCACAACTAGCCATACACCTACTACAAGATGATGCCTCCACTTGGTGGTAACAAGAGGAGACTGTAGGGAGAGTCGACATAGAGACACACACATGGGAGTCCTTTATGGACCATTTTAGGGATAGATACTTGTGAGAACACTTTAGACAGAGGCAGGTTGATGAGTTTCATGATCTTCAGTAGAGGGGTCTCACAGTGGCCCAATACGAGAGTAGGTTTTTAGAGTTACTTCCTTATGTGGAGTACATGAGGGATGAGAAGCTTTGCATCCATCAATTCATTAAGGGCCTTAACTTATCTCTCTGGGGACTAGTGTGGTTGGCTTTCCCTAGCACTTTCAGAGAGGTAGTCGAGATGGCATTGGTTGCCAAAGACATTCAATCTAGATAGGAATCTTAGGATAGGTCCCATAACTGGAACCCATCCCAACATCCAGCTCAACAGAAACCCTCTTGGAAGGGTAATTAGAGTCATTCAGTGGGGTCCTCAAAGGGGCCATGGACATAGTAAAGAGGGCAGAAGGACATCGACAGAGGCCATCACAAGGTTACCAAGGCTTGAAGCCCAAAAAGTGGTAGTCACAGGGCCCTATATGGGATCAAAGGCCATAGAGCCAATATACACAGCTAGCCATGACTCAACAATCCTCTAGGGAAATTTTAGCGAGTCTAGCAGGACCAAGGGTCAGCAATAGCCCAGGCCACATGGAGTACAGATTCAGACTCGTGGACCATGTTATGCTTGCGGTGGTATGGGTCATATTGCAAGAGAGTGTCCATAAGGTCCCACAACAGTTAGTCAATGAGGAGCCACCTTAGAGCCTACAGTAGGTGATATGGGCAGGTCCCACAAGGTGTTTGCAGTGGTTGATGATCACGAGGTTGAGCATCAGGCTACAGTGATTGAGGCTGCAGGTATGATTAGAGGTTTTGAGGTTACTATACTATTTGACTTCGGAGCTATAGACTCTTTAATTTCCCCACTTGTGGTGGAGCATTGCAGGCTAGTGGTAGCTCGACAAAATGTTGACTGGGAGGTTGAGTTAGCTTTAGGGGCTAGGGTGTCAGTTGATTCCTTGATCTATGAGTGCCCAATTTAGATTGGAGATATGATCACCACTTTAGACTTGCGTATTACTCCTTTGGGATCCTATGATGTAGTCCTTGGCATGGGTTGGCTTAGCACCCATAGCACCAAGGTGGATTGCAAATGGAAGAGGATCGAGTATGTTGATGATCATGGTACACCTAGGGTGATTTCAAGAGTTTAGAGGATAGTATCCCTCCATATGATTTCTTCCATGCCACTTAAGTGATGCATGCAGAAGTGGTGTCAATTGTTTGCCATCACCATCAGTGATAGAGAGGAGGATATAGGGGAGGAACCTTCCCTTGATGACTATTTGATATTATATAAATTTGCATATGTGTTTCCATCAGAGCTTCCCAGTATGCCACCACCAAGGGCAGTTGACTTTCATATTGATCTAGTACCAGGGGCTGAACCCGTATCTACAGCACCTTACAGGATGACCACCCATGAGCTCAATGAGCTTAAGATTCAGCTAGAGGAACTTTTGGAGAAGGGTCATATCTGACCTAGTGTATCACCTTGGGGAGCACCGGTCATTTTTGTAAACAAGAAGGATGGATCACTCAGATTGTGCATTAATTACCGATAGTTGAATAAGGTGACTATTAAGAACTGATACCCATTACCTAGGATTGATGACTTATTTGATCAATTATAGGGTGCCCGAGTATTCTCCAAAATAGACTTGAACTCAGGATACCATCAGTTGCACATGGTCACTACGAGTTCACAGTGGTACCTTTCGGTCTCATGAACGCCCCAGCTATATTTATGAGCCTAATGAATGGGGTATTTCACACCTTCCTAGATAAGTTTGTAGTAGTGTTCCTAGATGATATATTGGTCTATTCTTGTGATGAGAAGGAACACGAAGAGCACCTTTGACAAGTATTGCAACGGTTGAGGGAGAATCAACTTTATGGTACCTAGCTTGTCGAAATGTGCCTTTTTCAAACAAGAAGTGCATTATTCGGGTCATGTGATATCAGGGGATGGGATCTTAGTGGACCCATCCAAGATCTGAGCCATCATAGATTGGCCAGCACCTACCAATGTCACAAAGGTCAAAAGTTTCATGGGATTAGCAAGGTACTATAGGTGGTTTGTGGCAGGCTTCTCTAAGGTGGCTCACCCTATTACCTCTCTTCAAAGGAAGGGAAAGAAGTTTGAGTGGACAAAAAAGTGTGAAGAGATCTTTCAGAAGCTTAAGAGGGCGCTCACTAGTGCACCCATTTTAGCAGTACTTGACCCCTCAAAGGATTTTGTAGTATGCATTGATGCTTCCCTAGATGGGATTGGAGCTATTCTTATGCAAGAGGGTCAAGCCATAGCTTATGAGTCAAGGAAACTGAAGGAGCATGAGCTCAATTACCCTACCCATAATCTCAAGCTTGCGGAAATGGTCCATGCATTGGCACAATGGTGCCATTTCCTTTTAGGGTGATGATTTGAACTTCATTCAGATCACCAGAGCTTGCAGTATATTTTCACACAGCCAAATCTTAATGCTAGGCAAAGGAGATGGATGGAGTTCCTATGCGAATATTATTTTGATGTACATTACATTAAGGGTAAGGAGAACATGGTGGCAGATGTCTTGAGTAGACGACATCATGAGCTCGCTTCCATGATTACTGGCATAGATTTGAGGGAGTACATCATGCATCACCTACTAGAGGATGAATTCTATGCAGAATTTTGCCAGATAGTCCACTCTTAGAGACCTCTTGTGGGTAAATTTATTGACTATTCTTTCAATTTTGAGGGATTACTATGACATAAGGGGCACATCTATGTACCCTCCATAAGAGACTTATGAGAGTTCATCATTTCGGAGGCTGACAGAGCACCCTATGCAGCACATCCAGGTGTTAAGAAACTTCATGCAAATTTGAGGTAGGTATATCATTGGCTAGGAATGAGAATTCAAATTTCCAACATCATTGCAAAATGCCTGGAGTATCAGAGAGTTAAGGTAGAACACGGTCATCCAGGTGGACTTTTGCAGCCACATGAGATACTCGAGTAGAAATGGGACACTATCTCCATGGATTTCATTGTTGGTCTTCCAATGTCTTCTCATCATCATGATGCCATCATGGTGATAGTTGACACTTTGACCAAAGTTACTCAAATTTCACCAATTCGTACCACTTTCATAGCAATTGTGGTGGCACAAGTATTCTTGCAAGATATTGTTAAACTCTATGGCATTCCTCGTAAGATAATATCAAATAGAGACTCCTTATTTACATCATCCTTTTGGAGGGAGTTGTAGACATCACTTGGTACCAAGCTCAACTTTAGCACTGCTTATCATCCTCAAACGGATGGGCAAACAAAGAGAGTTAACCAGATCCTAGAGCATATGTTACGAATGTACGTGATGGACCACTAGTCCAAGTGGGAAGAGTACCTTCATCTTGCAAAATTTTCCTACAACAATGGGCATCACACTTCTATAGGCATGCCACCCTATCAAGCCTTGTATGGTAGGCCTTGCAAGACATCCCTAAGTCGGGATAGGATAGAAGACAGGGTATCTATAGGGCCACAGTTAGTCAAGGACATGGACCAGTAGGTAGTTTTGATCAGACAAGAGAAGCCCAAGATAGATAGAATAAATATGTAGATGTTAAGAGGGTGGATAGAGAGTACTTGGTTGGAGAGAAAGTATTACATGGTTGGAGAGAAAGTATTTTTGAGGGTGCGACCTCATAAGAGTCCAATCCATTTCAGAAAAGGCTCTAAGTTAGCACCTTGTTTTGTGGGTCCCTTTGAGATTTTGGAGTGGATAGGACCAGTTGCTTATCGTTTAGCCCTGCCACCTAGCCTGTCATGCATTCACGATGTATTTCATATATTTGTATTAAGAAAGTATGTATATGATGAGTCTCACATCATAGATTGGGATGCTTTGCAGGTGGAGTCAGATGGATAGATAGCATTGGAGCCCATTCGCATTTTGGCTCAATGGACCCTCACACTTCGAGGCAGAGAGCTAGACCAAGTTAGGGTCTAGTAGGATTTTTATGACAAGGTCATGGCTTCATGGGAGGATGTAGCTTAGATGAAGGCACAATACCCATATCTTTTTGATGAACTCCAGGAGGAAGTTCATGCCTATGGGGGGAGGATGTGAGGCCTCACCCCGACCCGTCATAGCATGGATATTTTACTTACATTTTGATATTCGAGACCTTGATATTTTGATAGGCTTAGATAGATAGTGGATTTGCCTTATCTATGGATTTTGATACTTTAGTAGTGTTTTACATTGTTATATGCACTAAGAAACTGTTATTGTGTAAGAAATGATCGAACGTATATGGATGCAGCTTTATTACATGATATTATCAGATTTTGATGCAATGCAAATGTTAACTTGATCCTGATGATTTTTAATTTATAGATAAATGTTAAATTGATGTTTTATGACATGCAAATGAATAGTTAGGATATGCAGATAGATGTTAATTTGATCATGATGACTTATGGCATGCATATTTTGATATCTTAACATTTCAAATGGAATAATTGAAAGACTAGGAAAGAAATCTAATTTGAATTATGTTAATGTGGATATTATTATTATGTGAACTTATGTAGTATATGTTTAATTGACCCCTTGGACTACTAATGCTCAATTTTGATGTGCAAGAAGAGGAACCATGGATATCTAACAAGGAAACAAGGTATAGACACATGTTTAAATGACTCTGCCAAGGTGAATCTTTGTAAGATTTGTAAACCTCACTGTGTTGTGTTTATTTTGTTAACGTGTGATGTATGTGTATAGTATGCATTTCATGAGAGGGTTTTGAATGTGTCATGTGTGATGTATAGTGCATTTTGTGTGTGTGTCACTTCACACTTGTATTTGTTATGTGAAATGACATGTTCATTGATGATGGATCATGTGGTCACCTTATTCCGAGTAAAAGGCCTTAATTGATAAATTTGATTATTGCTAAAGTTAGTAATGAGAACAAGGTTATCACCATGGGAAAAAATTGAAATTAAATTATCTAGCATTGGGAGGGTCATAAAGTAACTCTATGCTGAATTTGTGACAAAAATAAACCCTACCCATGTTAGTACCTTAAGTTAGGGGGGCTAATAATGACCTCTAGGGTTCCTAGTTGACCTAGGAGACCCAAAAAAAATTGCATTCTTTATTGAATCCGAAAATGAGTAGGATATATAGGGGGTATAGCTAAATTGGAAACTCACTTGGCCACTCTCTATCTTTAGAGACAACTAGGGTTGGGAGAAAGAGGAACTCTACTACAACTATCCATTTCCCTTTGCTTGGAGGGAGGTTGGTACCTTTTATCCATGGTGTTCATCATTTTTCATGTAGATTAGATGTGGTGTTCTTCATTTCATGGTGAATTTTTGATGTATGTAGTTGTGTTTGTGGAAAAAGATCTTGTTATAGTGTTGCATGTGAGAAGTTTTCTGTGAATCCTTCCTTGAATCTTTCTTGTCTTCATGTTATGTGTTTTGTGTAATGGGTGTGAAGCATCACTCACCCTTGGGAGGGAAGAGATGCTTAGGTGAAGGGGTTAGTTGGGCTCACACATGTAGTTGAGGGACTCTCCCATGTGTGGAGATGATTGTATATGTTCAATGGAATGTGTTCATCTTGCTTACTTGCATTTTGGGAGGTATAAGGAGGTGTGTGATTGAGGAACTCTCCCATGTGTGAAGATGATTGTATATATTCAATGAATGTGTTCATCTTGCTTGCATTTTGGGAGGCATAAGGAAGTGTGTGGAGGGAAAGATTTTGTAAGCCGAAAGGGCATGTTGATAATGAGAAGAAGTGTATATTGTGAATCATAGCTTGGAAAATCCTCCTCATGGTGAGATTGGAGGAAGCATTGGGTAACGTGGCAAGCAAGTTGGAGAATTACTTTTGTAATGCTGCATTTTGTACCCACGATGGGATTGATGTTAGTACACTTAAATGTGGTTGGTGGGAAGGAAAATCATGAGAAATTCACTTGGTAGAGCATGGTGACCTTTTTGGAAATAAGGATAGACTAGGAATATTTTATTTGGAATGGTTTGAGAATGTCATGTGCATGTGGACTTAGGCTATCTAAGTTTCTAGGAGGGTAGGATAGCATGGTTAGGGAAGTGTGTAGATGTTATAGTTTTGATAGATTGAACATGGGTAGTGAATGTATATATTAAATTTTAGTTATGTTGAGTATATTTGTCTATAATTTATTAATAATATTGTGGGTAGTAGATACTTAGTATAATTATTATGATTGTGGTAAATTTGAATAAATTGTAAATATTGTTATAGAATAATTGTTAAGAGTTGCTTAGGAAGATGGGTATTTAGGATAGAATTAAGTTGTTTGGGAATTAATTGAGCACTATTGTATTATAGTAGTCTTAACTTAACATAATAATAATAATAATGATGTAGCATTCAAGTTAAAAGTTGTATATTAGGTATGGAAGTTGAGGTGTTTTAAAAAGAATATATATAATTATAATAATAATTAAATAATCATGATAATAATAATATTAATATTAATATGAATAAAATTTTAAAATATATAATAATAATACTAATATTGATGTAATGATAAATCAATATTAATGAAAATAAATGATTAATTGATAAACCATTTTTCCTTTGCATCCTAGAATCTGTCTACTCAACAGCGACACAAAATGAGTTTGTACTTGTACATCAGAATGTTTTGTTTTAGGTGCAATAGAGTTGAGCTCACAACCTTTACACCCCAAATGTAGTTATGCTTTCAGTATCTGGCAAATCAAGTATCCTCCATCAGGGAAACTCAAAATCTAGTTTTGAGTAAACCAAACTTCGTACCTTTATATTCTTTATCCTCTCTGGGTTTAGGGATTAACTAAGTTTTGCCTTCAGTTTGTGTAAAAATAAATAAAAAATTAGTTGTGTTTTTAGCTCATATAATTATGGGCATGATATCTTTAGGTTCTATCTTACATTTAACTTCATTTTTCTTTGTATATTCATTAACTTTCATATTTTCACTTTCTAAAACTTTGTTAATGTTAGAGTTCAAACAATTTTAAGCTTTTCTCGTAGTGAAATATCCTAAGAATATACCTTCATCACTTTTAGCATCAACATTTCCATTTCTATTATCTTTAAGTGTGTAACATTTTCTTCCAAAAACTTTAAAATATTTCACATTAGATGCATATCCATACCATAATTCAAAAGGTGTAGCATTTGTACCTTTCTTGACTTGCACTCTATTCGAAGTATAAATAGTTGTACTTACATCTTCTCTCCAATATTTATGTCACACGTTCTTCTCTATCAGCAGTGTTCTAGCACAATTCATAATTGATCTACTCCTTTTTTAGCTATTCTATTATGAGGAGGGGTCCTAGGTGCAGACATTTGTATTTTGATTCCTCTATCATTGTAGAATATGTGTAACTCATTAGAAATGAATTCACCACCTCTGTCAAATCTCAAACACTTCAAACTCTTCCCTATCTACTTTTAAACTCTAGCTAGATACCACTTAAGTAGTTGAAAAGCATCAATTTTTTGTTTAAAAAATATCACAAGCATCATTCTAGAATAGTCATCAACAAATAAAATGAAGTATCTGTCTCCATTGTAGCTTTGAAATCCAATAGGTCCACATACATCAATATGAATCAATTCCAAAATGTCTTTAGATGAATATGTTTTTCTCTCAAAACTAGATTGTCATTTTTCCTAATGAACATTGTTTACACATAGCATTATCAAGTTTCTTTAGTTTTGGCAAACCTCTTACTCTTTTTATTTTACTAATGCTAACCAAATTGTCAAAATTTACATGACATGACCTCTTGTGTCATAACCAAATATCTTCATATTGTACAAATAAACATGTCTCATTAGATAAATCTAGATAGAATAAGTTACTTCTTATTTGGTCACCACTTCTAATCAATTTACCATCAACATTAAATATTTTGTCCTTTCTATGAGAGAATTCAACTCCGTAACCTAATTTGTTTAACTGTAAAACACTCAATAGAATATAGTTAAGTCCTTCGACCTAGTAAACATTGTCACATTTGATCTTATTAGTTAGTTGAATTGTCCCTTTACCTTTCACAAGACATGGAACATCATTACCAAATTTAACACAACCACCCTTGTATTGTCTAATGTCTTTGAATTTACTTCTATCACCACTCATGTGATTAGAGGAACCACTATCAATTATCCATCTATCACATTTGTTCACATAAGAGATTAAAGTTGTTTTCTCATCTTCATCAAAATCTTCTTTTATAGTGACATAGACTACCTCTTCATCATTACTTTCAGATTTTGTATCAGTTTCTTCTTTAGAGATATAACAAGATTTCTTACCTTTTTCCTTGTAGTCCTTGTTCTTCTTGAAGTCTCGATCATCTCTTCTTCCTTTGTACTTGCTCTCATTTCTTTCATCCTTATCCTCTTTGTCAGGACACCTTACAACAATATGACCAACCTTGTTGAATGAAAAATGGATTATGGGAAGTTAATCTTTGTATTTTTCTATCTCTTATAAATCTCCTATCTATCTGTGCCTCAAGTTCATCATCAGAAGTATCACTATCATTTTTCACATGTTTTCTCTTTCCTTTCTTGATAAGAACTAGTTGTGATTTAAAAACAAATTCAATAGTAGTAGGAATGTAATTATCAAAATTAGACATCTCAAAAGTAGTAAACCTACCAATTACACCTTCCAAGGTCAGGTCATTACCTGGTGTACATCTTAGTTCTTGTATTGCAAAAGCCCTAATAACATAAATAGGAAGTAGAGTTCACAATACCTTATTATTATTTCATCTTTAATCTTTCCTTTAGCTCCTCTAATAGCATTGACAACTTCTTTGATTCTTGTGCAATACTGCACTATATTCTCACCTTCTATCATTCTCATTTCATCAAATGTACCTCTTAGACTTTTTGATTTGGCTCTGGAGACATTATCATCTCCTCCATTGATGGTCTTCAGTTTATCCCACATTTCCTTTGAATTATTGTACTCATTTAGGTCATCAAACTCAATATAGCTTAGGGCTAAAGAAATTTCTAGCATTGACTAATTATGTTCTTGCATTTCTTTCAGTTGTTGAGAAGTCAAAGGGATGGTTGTTATGTCCACATATGAAATCTCCAGAAAATCTAATGCAGCATCCCCAATACTAGCTCTATGTAGCCTCATCAACTTCTACCATGCAAGAAAAAATTCTTTGTTCAACTTTGATACCTCTCTTTTGTATGCCATGATCTTTAGCTTTGAGTACCTTCAAACTTCTCTCGACAGGCACGAAATCTCTGATACCAATTGTTAGAATATTTAGAATAACTAAGAGGGTGGTGAATTAGTTATCCAAGGTCTAGATGTACATATTGAACAAACAAACACTTAAACAACTTTAGATCTTATCATTCCATTGCTTGGTCTCTACTGTAAACTATTTGTAACATTAGCTAGTTGTCCACTATTATAAAATAACAAACTTGCAGAATGTAAACTTTAATTAGTAGCGCATCATAATAACATCTACACAAATTTGACACTAGAATTTAATGTGGAAACCTAATTTGGGAAAAACCACAGCAACATGTCACTAATTTTTACTCTTTTGAAGTGAGCCTTGTTAGGAGCCAACCCTATTGAAGGTTATAATACACACTATTAAATTTGACCTTGCTAAAGTGTTTAATCACCCTGTTAGGAGTGGCCTTCTTAGAGGACTTTAGAACATTCTGTTAGAATGTCACATGGTTAAAGGATTTATACAGACTATCAATTCCTTATGACTATTAGGTCAACCTTAGTGAAAGGATTTCAAATACTGTTCACAATGATTAGAAAGTAACAATAGGTTTGATCTATTAAGTACAACTCACATTACATGTATATATCTTTGTTCAGCTCCTAATACTAATTCACTATCTAGCCTCCATTTTCATCTCAATCTTCGATTTGCTTGGAAACCCTTCAAGAAATCACCCTTCACTTCTCAACTCAATTAATCCTTCTACTTAGATTCACTAGTCAGCAACATCAGTAACAACTCCAACTCTCTAGAACTTCTTCACATGCACATAGCTTCTCTACAGGAAGTTTTCCTCTATACCACTTTAAACAGATAGTTCTAATCTTTTGCCACTTAATCAACACCATAGATCTTAGGGTTTATGATTCAATCCATCAGATACAATATTTCTAATTGCCATCCTATTTATCTCTTCTTTGCTAGAAAATTCTCCTTGAATTCATCTCTTAAGTCAATTACCTAATCCTCTCCTAAAATTAAATGATCCAACTCATGCATCCTTATCTTCAACATGTTTTCCATATCCCAAGAAATCAACTTAGTCAGTTGGAAATTATAATTCCTCACAACAGTTAAAATTTTGTTCCTCGACCAACACTAAGTTCTCATACTTGGTCATCACTAGGTTACTCAATCACTATAAAACTTCTTGCTCAACATCAATAGTGACACTCGGTTGATACTTGTTCTTGATCAACATTGAATTTTCTCAACACTTACTATGGCTCAGTTAACACTAGCATCACTCAAAATGTCCATCAAAATTCCTTAATATTTTACTAATTTACTCAGTCAAGCCTACACATTTTATCTATCTTTGTTCACACTTCCAAGATCTGAACATTATTCAAAGTATGTTAGAAGACATCACCCTCCTGAACAAATTATTGGAGATAAAGAAGCCAGACCAATGACAAGGAATGCGTTGAGAAGTGATACATGTTTGTTGAGCATGCATGAGCCTAAGTTAGTGAAAGATGCATTAGAGAATGAAGATTAGAGTAAAGCCATGAAAGAAGAGATTGATCCAATTAAGAAGAACAAAACATGGACTCTAGTACCTAAACCAGAGAAAAAGAATGTGATTAGAACCAAGTGGGTGTATAGAAACAAGTTAGATGAGAATGGTGAAGTTACAACTAATAAATCAAGATTAGTTTGCAAGGGGTATGCACAAGAAGAAGGAATTGTGAAGCAAGATTAGTTTGGAGAAACATTTGCCCTAGTTGCAAGATTAGGAGTAAGAAATCTACTTGCTTACTCTACATAAAAAGGTTTCAACGTTTATCAAATGGATGTGAAGACAACATTTCTAAATGGCATACTAGAAGAAGAGGTTTACATAGAATAACCTAAAGGTTTTTTTGATCAAAACAACAAGAACCTATGTAGACTACACAAAGCTTTATATGGTTCAAAAAAAGCCCCAAGAGCATGGTATGAGAGACTTCACATCACAACTATCTTGTGAAGATTGGTTTTGAGAAGACTGATGATAACAACAATCTATACTTGAAGATAGAAGGAGGTAAAGGTATTTTACTAGCTGAAAGTTTTGTTGATGATATCATATTTGGAGGTCAAAATGCATTATGTAAATCATTTGCAAATGAAATGAAGAAAGAATTTGAGATGTCTATGTTTGGAGAGATCAAGTTCTTTGTTGGTTTACAAGTATATCAGATGAAATATGGTATTTGCATCACTTGGTCTAAGTATGTAAAGGAAATACTAAAAACTTTTGGTTTAGGGGATTCAAAACCAATTAGTACTCCTATGGCAACAGGACACAAACTTTCAAAAATTGATGATTCTTATAAAGTAAATCAAACATTGTACAATTCTATGATTGACAAGTTACAATATGTAGTACATAGCAGACCTGACATTGCATTAGTTGTTGGGATTGTTGCAAGGTTTTTTGCAAATCCTAAGGAGAATCATTTGATGGCAGTTAAGAGAATTATGACATATCTAAAAGGAATAGAAGATTATGGTCTATACTACAAGAAAAGTGATAAATTTTAGTTAGGAGCCTATACATATGTTGATTGGGCTAGAAACATTGATGATAGAAAGAGTACAAGCAGTGGATTATTTTTCTTCGAAAAGAGATTGGTCACATGGACTAGTAAGAAATAAAATTGTATATCTCAATCTATTGTTGAATCTGAATACGTGGATGCTACAGTAAATTGTACAAATGTGGTATGGATCAAACAACTACTAAAAGGCATGAAGGAAGCAATTACTAAACCTGTGGTACTTTATTGTGATAACACAAGTGTTATCAACATATCAAAGGACCCTGTGATGCACACAAAGACAAAGCACATTGCAATCAAGTATCATTACTTGAGAGAGTTGGTTCAAGACAAATAAGTAAGGATGGAATATGTGAATACAAAAGAACAGATAGAAAATATATTTACAAAAGATTTACCTAAGGATGCACATGAATATCTTAGAGGTGAACTAGGGGAGATACCCCTATCACAAGCTACTTAAGAAGCATGAGTAGTGTCCTACATTAATCGAGCTGAATATTGTATCTTACAACTTGATGTAGTAGATCTTACTTTAGGAGTTGCCTAAGTAACAAAGGAGCTAAATTAGAAGAGTTACAGTCACATGCAAGGTGACAGAAGGAGAACCTAAATTGATTATATCTACATGAAAAGATGACAAGTATTTGGCATTGTTTTCAAAGAGGGAGAAGTAACCTAAAGAGGGAGAAATACCTATGAGGGAGAAATCAGAGAAAATTAAAAATATTGTTTGAAGATGCATTGAAGCATATTGACAAAGCTTGCATTACCCTATACAGAGGAAGGGTATATATGGAGAGAGAACTTTCAAAGCTGTAATTTTCTTTTTGGTATTATTGTTGATATCGGTTTGCCATCAATGCCAAAGAGGAGATTGTTAAAAAGAGATTGTTTTGAAGTATAAAATCAATAATGGGACAATCATTATTTTTTTAATAATGTCAAACCTACTAATTGCTGGTGAGACAATTGATTTTTTTGGTTTGAATACTATCATGTAGTTGATTGATAAAGAGGATTTGAAAAGAGAAAATAACAAGAGAACCTAAAGAAAGGTTGAGTCATTTGGTGTATAAAAGGAGCACTAAGACCAAGTAAGACATTGATACTATTATGTATTATTTATCTACTTAAAGTCTAGAATGAAAGATTACTCAAGAAAATATTGGAAGAAGATCAAGTAAGAAAAGTGTATGTCAAGCCTTGTCGAGCAATCAATGCAAGTCAAGCAGAAAATAGAAGAAGCTGAGTAAAAATCAATAGGTGTCAAGTGAAGACAAAAAATAGTGCAAACTGAGTGAAAGTTAGTATATGCTAAGCAAATTTTATTTGGTGTCAAGCATCACTAAAATTTAGTGTTTGCTAAGTGAACTAGTGTTGGCCAAGTGACATAACAGTATAGATGCCTAGTGACAATAAATAGTGTTAAATCAAATATTTGATGAATTTGAGCCTACTAATTTGATTTCTTGAGTTATGTGAAGCATGTGGAAGATAAATATGATGGGTTGGTGGCACAAAATTCAAGACAATTCGTTTTGAGGTGAATTTAAGGAAGATTGAAATGGAAGTTTCTAGAAGGAACTCAAATGGAAAAGTGGGTAGATTCATTGAATCTTACCTAACTCTAAAATAGACAATTGTGATTAAGTGGAAAAAGATCCAAATTCTCTATTTATAGAGATAGCTGGCTAGAAGCAATGGTTATCATGTGCAAGAACCTAAGGAAGGCAAGAAGTCTAGGGTGTTGCTTCATCTAGTGACCAAACAGAAGAGACTACAGCTAGCTTATAAAGAAAGAAGGCTTAAGGGGATGAATGCTTAAAGGTTGAACAAGATATCAAAGATGAAGAGTGTGAATGCCAAGCATAATAGAGGATTGAACCAGAGATTTGTAATTTGCAAGTGAGTTGTAAGTTTTTATTAGATCAAGTCCTATTGTTGCTTTCTAACAATTCTACCAATGTAGCTAAAATCCTTTGGATTAAGATTGACCTAATAGTCATTTGTAAATCCTTTAACCAAGTTTCATTCTAATGGAATGTTCTAAAGTCCTCTAACTAGGTCACATTTAACAGTATGTATTGTAACCTTTAACAAGGTTGGCCTTTCACAGGGCATCACTTGTGAAGAGTGAGATTTAGTATCATGTTACTAGTGGTTTTTCCCAAATTTAGTTTCCACATAAAATACTTGTGTCAAATTGTGTGAATGTGCTTATGGTATTTCATGTTTACATTTCTGCAAAGTTATTTTACCTAGGACAGTTATCTAGTAAGTTAAGAGATTCTATGATCTAATGGATGCATGCATGTTATGGTTTTATGGATATGGGTCTACTAAGCACTAAAAAGTTTTATTTGTCCATATGGACCTTGGATTACTGATTCACCCCCCCTTAGCATTCTTTTTTTGTCAATTCTTTGTTATGTAAGGGTTTCAGGGCCCCATTAAAACCTGTTTTCCTTAATCAAAAACTGATTAACCCCCACCACCACCCCCCCCCCCCCCCCCCCAACAATTATTCTAAATAATTCCAACATAAACTAGGTTAGTTTGCAAACATATCTATTGGAAATGATTTTAATTGGGTCTAAATCCCAAATTTTAGTTTTCATACTAAATAGGATTTTGATATCACTACATTTTGTAAAGATGTATTCTAGTCCTTGAAATTTACCTATAGAATTACCAATTCTTTTAAGTATTTGTATATGATTAAGTTCCACTAAATTTTTTTTTATTATAATCCAAGTTGGTTTATTCATTTTACTAATGTGAGTTTCATCAAAATTGGATACTATTTACATAAGTTTACACTATATCCTTTAAGAAAATGTTTAGAGTTTAGTAGTACATCTTTAATTTGTTCATTATTAAAATGTAAGTATGCTAAAGAATCAAAGAGAGGTAGAGTACTTACCTGACCCTTGCAGCCTACTTTCAACCATTCTGTTAGAGTGTATTTTGTCAGATTTGGATTATTCCAAACAATAAAAATTCCTATGGATTTACATTACAACCACTAGTTTTTCAAGAAATAGTTGTTTGATCATGATTTTTTCTCTTATTTCCTTGGTTTCTCTATGATAGGCTTGGTAATTGTCTCTGTTTTGCTTATTTTGTTGATTATGGTTGAGTCACAAAGATCTCCACTTTTGAGCAATTTTCATGTTAGAAAGTAAAGTCCACAAAGATAATTGAGAGGAGGGGGGGTGAATTATTTATGCAACTAAAATAACTCTTAATATCCTTGTTAACTCAAAAATATGTGAATAGTAGATGCAACAACCATAGAAAGATAACCATACACAATAACACCAAATCTATTGATTAGGAAAACCCTTGATTAGAGGGAAAACCTTGGTGGGGATGGTACCCATAAAATGATGTAATAATAAAAAAATTCCTTGTGCAAGGATAGACCCTATTAGGAGTCAATGAAATATATTCACTGCATATCAGTCCCTATTAGGAGACTTTAAATCCCTGTTAGGAGATTCCAACCTTGTTAAGAGTTGTGCCAACCCTATTAGGAGTTGATTAGGAAGATAGATGGACCCACTGTCCAAATAACTTTAGTATTATCCTCACTAAATAACACAATGGTACATCAACATTATTAAATAGAAACTTCTTTGCCAAATATAATTCTTTTTCCACTCATTGTGCCTGAACTACACCAACCGCTTCTCTAAGCAAATGATGTTTGCACGTAAGTTTGCACAATACAATATCTCACTCTCAAGTTCACATATCATATAATGTCTACACTAGATGATTTCAACCAAGGAAATCATCTTGTTGAAAACAATTATTCAATTGTATGTTGTCTTTGATGTTAAACAAAACGTCAAGCCTTTACTGAGTAGTCAATGATATTCAAACTCACTCAGGCATCAAAGACAATTTCGTGTGTATGTCAAGCATTCAGTTATGACCAAGCTCAAAGACAATATTGACCAAGTGTAGTTAGTTAATGAACCAGATCCTATATTGACCGAGATCACTTGGTTACCAAAGTAAAGTTAGCATAAAGTCAGTATTGACTGATTTGGGTTGGTTAACATTAGAACTTCTGTTCTAACTAATTTGGGTTAGTTAACAAAGGGGTTCTCAATGTTGACTGAGTACTCAATTCTATATTAGCCGACTATCAACATATTTAATCTGATAAATTTATTGGTTAATACTAGTTGACTTAAGGGATGAAATTTATTTGATTAAAAGACTATTCAAGCCAACTTGACAAGGTGAATCATATATATGAAAGGTGAAGTTGAGGATTGAAGTGTGGAATTGAAGAAGATGAATTAAGGAAGTGAATTTAAAGGATATCTATAAAGGGCAGAGCATCTGAGTTGACCAAGCTACAAAGAACATTTTGATCAAGGAGAATCAAGTAATCAAGCCAGAATTGAGATCTAAATTAGTGAAGACAATTGCATCAGCAATCAGGTCAAGTCATTATTACTATCTAATAATTATAGCAATGAATCAAATCTCTTATCAAAGTTACCCTAACAGTTATTCAGCAAATCCTCTAACAAGGTGGCATTTCTATATTGAAGTGTTTGAAGACCTCTAACAAGGCCACTCCTAATAGGGTGAATTAAATCCTCTAATAGGGTAACATAGGTCTAACAATATGTTTTGTAACCTTTAACAGGGTTGGCTCCTGACAATGCTCACTTCAGAAGAGTGAAAAACAATAACTAGTTACATTTGGTGGCTTTCCCAACTTAGGTTTCCACATTAAATCTTGGTGTCTCTTGAATTCATGTTATTTCCTTTATGATTCTGCAACTAAGTTAACAAAGGCTAATCATATTAAGATCTTAAGATCTTTGTTCTAACTAAGTGATAGTAATATATTTAGTGTTAACCAAATCACAACAGAATATTCAATGTTAACTGAGTTATATCAAATTTTGGTTTTATATTGTGTTGACATCTTAAAGGGACTTTGGATTTGTTTTTGTAGTAACAAATTCACCCCTCCCCTGTTAGTTACTTCTTTACATTTCCAAAAATTGGTATCAGAGTGTTTGGTGCTTCCAGATAAGGTTTCAAGGACCTAAGCTAAAGATCAAGATGTCTTACAGAAGGAAGATTCCTAAGCTAAATAGAGATAACTTCCAAGCATGGCAGGAACTTATGAAGCTGCATTTGGCAACCACTAGAGACACAGGCCTAAAATACCTAGAGAACAAGTATTTGGCACCTATTGGACCTTTGTCTATGGATCAAATTATGGAAAAGAAGAATCACAATATAATATGATTGACATTACTTCTACTCTCAATTATGTTGAATTTGATGAAGTCAAAGATTGCCCTACTACATGAATCAAGCTAAAAGATATCTATGGAGGAGATGACAATGTGAGGAGAGCTAAGGAAAAAGTCTAAGAGGTCAGTTTGATCAAATGAAGATGAGAGAAGATGAAAATATTGCTTAATAGAGTGAAAGAAACAAAGCAAGGTTGAGTGCAATCAGAGCCTCAGGAGGGAAAATAGATGATGTGACAGTGGTCAGCAAGGTACTCAGAACTCTTCTTCATGTTTATGCAATTAGAGTTACAACTATTCAAAAAATGAGATATAATCGTAAAAATGATATAACTTTGGATGCACTAGTGAGAAGGTTGATAGCCTTTGAGTTAGATAACTTTGATAACTATGTTCCTAACTCTAGTAGCATTGAGTCTGCAATTCAAGCTAAAATTTCACTCAAGAAGAAAGGTGGAAAATCTAAAAGAAAAAGGTTTGGCAGTGAAGGTGAAGATAATTCTGATGATGACCTTGAAGTCACTGAATCCCTGCTTGCAAGAAGTTCAAAGGTAAAATACCTCTATTCTATTTTTCTTGTGAAGAAGTTGATCACATTATTGCAAGGTGTCCAAGCAAAGAAGGTAAAGAAGGAAAAAGGCATGACAAGTACAAAGGCAAGAAAGATTTCAAAAGATACAAAGACTACAAGGATCAAGGTAAGAAATCTTGTTACATGGCTAAAGACTCTGATAGTATTGACAAAGATGAAATGGTCTACATTTCTATTAAAGATGAATCAGATGATGAAAATGATAAGATGGCCCTCATTTCTCATATTAGCAAGAATGACACATGGATTATTGATGATGGTTGTTCTCACCACATGATTGGTGATAAATCTAAATTTGAGCACTTGGAACACTATGATGGTGGGAGTGTCAGATTTGGAAATGATGAACCTTGTTATGTAAAAGGAAAAGGTTGCATTACATTAACTGATGAACTTATGTGTGAAAATGCTTACTGGGTTGAAGGACTGAAACACAATCTACTTAGTGTGGCACAGTTGAACAACATTGGATTCAAGGTAGAATTCATGAATGGAAAGGCCAAGTTGTTGGATGGGAAAGGAAATTTAGTTGGGACTAGCAATCAAACAAAAGGTATTCTATTCTATCTAGATCTAACTGAAATTTCATGTTTCCTAGCTCAAATATAGGAAAGTTTCTAATGGCATAAAAGGTTGTGACATGTGAATTTTGATAACCTAGTCAACATAAGCAAGAATAAAAGAGTGGGAGGCATTCCAAGTCTAAAGAAACCTGATATGGGTATGTGCAAAAATTGTCGAATCAAAAAGATGGGAAAGACAAGTTTTAATAGCAAGAACTATCATCTTGAAGAAATTCTAGAGTTGGTTCATACAAATCTTTGTGGATCCATTCGCATAGAAAGCTATTGTTGAGATAATTACTTCATTTTAGTTGTTGATGATTATTCTAGGATGATAAAAGTGATGTACCTAAAAGAAAAATCTGAAGCCTTTCAAAAATTCAAGTGGTATTTGGCTAGAGTGGAGAAAGAAACAAGAAAGAAATTAGAATGTCTAAGGTCTATTAGAGGAGGAGAATTCATCTCAACTGAATTCAATGAATTATGTAATAAAAGAGGAATCAAAAGACAGCTATTTGTACTTGGTACACCTCAGCAGAATGGTATAGTAGAAAGAAGAAATAGATCCATTATGGATTGTATAAGAACACTGATGTTAGAAAAATGTTGCAATCAAATTCTGGAAGGAAGAAATCACCATAGTAGTTCATACCTTAAACCGTGTTCAGCTGAAGGACATAGATCAAACACCTAATGAACTAGGGTATGGCTATAAACCTAATATGTGTTATTTCAAAGTATTTGGAAGCAAATGTTATATCTTGAAAGAAATAAGGAAAGGAAAATTTGATGTGAAAAGTGATGAAGGCATATTCCTAGGATACTCCAACAAGACCAAAGCATATAGATGTTTGAATCTAACCACTCACACGGTCATAGAAAGTGCACACGTAAAAATTGATGAGTCTATAGAAAAGAGTGAAGAACAAAGTAGAAAAAACCTAAAAATGATAGAAACTTTTTCTACTTTGAACCTGGTAATATACATGAAATTCAAGCAAATGCAGTTGGAAATCAACAGCCTTCACCACTCGAGTCCCCTAAATTTCTAGTTCAACCTAAGTTGTAGCCAGTGCAACCTGAGTTATAGTCTAAAAGACCCAAGTCTCAATCAAAATAAATTGAGTTTTAGTAATTGCAAATTGAGTCACAGTCGAATAGACCCAAGTTATAGACAATGGAAACTAAGCATGATTTAGAAGGTACTTGTACTTGCTAGATATGTCAGAAGGCATCATGTACTTGAGAAAATCATTCGAGATCAATCAAAAGGCAAGGAACAAATTAAAAGATACATGTTTACTTACTAAGTTTGAACCTACAACTATTAAAGATGCATTAGATGATGAAAGCTGGATTGAGGCAATGAATGAAGAGATTGAACAAATTAAAAGGAATAAAACTTGGACTCTTGTTCCTAGACCTAGGGACAAAAATGTAATTTTCACAAAATGGATATTCAAAAATAAGTTGAATGAAAATGGAGAAGTTTCAAGGAACAAGGCAAGGTTAGTATGCAAAGGTTATGCTCAAGAAGAAGGTATTGATTATGGAAAGACTTTTTCTCCTATTGCAAGATTAGAAGGTGTTAGAACACTAGTTGCTTATGTTGCACGTAAAGGATTCAAAGTATATCAGATGGATGTAAAGTCAACTTTCTTGAATGGAATCCTAGAAGAAGTCTACATTGAGCAACCTAAAGGTTTCATAGATCCTAACAAAAGGGATATGGTTTGTAGATTACACAAAGCTATATATGGTCTCAAACAAGCCCCCAAAGCCTGGTATGAGAGATTGCACAATTATATGGTAAAGATTAGTTTTCAAAGGACTAATGACAACAACAGTCTATCTATCAAGAAAGGACCAGAAAAGAAGGTAGTGTTGGCAAAAATCTTTGTAGATGATACATTATTTACTAGAAATGATGGCTTATGCAAATCTTTTTCTAAAGAAATGAGAAAATAATTTGAAATGTCAATGTTTGGAGAGATTAAATTCTTTGTTGGCTTGCAAATTCAATAGAAGAAAGGTGGTATCTACATTACTCAATCAATGTATATCAAGGAGATATTGAAGAAATTTGGAATGGAAGTTTCCAAACTAGTTGGACACCTATGTCTACTGGACATAAGCTTTCCCAAAGTGATGATTCCAAAGAGGTAGACCAAACTACATATAGACCAATGATTGGAAAACTTTAGCATGTGGTACAAACAAGACCTAATATTGCATTGGCAGTTGGTATGGTGGCAAGATTTTCTTCTAATCCAAAGGAAAATCATATGATGGAAATAAAAAGAATTATGAGGTATCTAAAAGGTACTAAAAAATATGGTTTTTGGTATAAGAAAGGAGGCAACTATGAGTTGAAAGCCTTCACTAATACTGATTGGGCAAGATGTATTGATGATAGGAAAAACACTAGTGGTGGAGAATTCTTTCTTGGAAAGAGGCTAGTGTCTTGGACAAGCAAGAAATAGAATTGCATCTCTCAATCTACAGTAGAAGAAAAATGTGTTGTAGCAGTAGTTAATTGTTCCAACATCATTTGGTTCAAACAATTTTTGTCAGGTATGAAGGAATAAATCAAAGATCCAATAATTATATTCTATGATAACACAAGTGCAATTAACATATCCAAGAATCCAATGATGCATACCAAGACAAAGCATGTTGTAATAAATATAATTTTTTGAGAGAATTAGTGCAAGAAAAAGAGCTTAGATTGGAATATGTGAATACAAAAGAACAAATTGTAGACATATTCACCAAGACATTACCTAAGGATACATTTTTGTATCTAAGAGGTAAGCTAGGGATCATTCCCTTATTTGAAGCTCACTAATCAGATTTTAATGGTGCATCAACCAAGCATTTTAAAGATTAGTCAAGTTATTCTTAGAATAGATTGCATCTGAATCAGTACATCAGGTGCATAGTAAATACATTGATTGTTGTCTTTGGAATGAGATATCAAAGAGGGAGAGTTTATTTTCATATCATATCAGAGAAATTTTACAAGGGGAGAGTTTGATGTCATCAGCAAGTTCATGTCAGAGAAAATCATTCCAGAGGGAAAGATTGATGTCAGAGGGAGTTCTCACTGATAGAGGGAGTTCTCATGGATGAGAATTAGAATGAAACTAAGGATATTATCCTTACTTCTATTTTGCTCTAAATTTTCTTTATGTTATGACATGGTGTGTTGCTAGCAATGCCAAAGAGAGAGATTGTTGAAAATAATTATTCAATTGTATGTTTTCTTTGATGTTACACAAAATGTCAATCCTTTACTGAGCAGTCACTGATAGTCAAGCTCACTCGGGCATCAAAGATAGTTTCTTGTGTATGTCGAGTGTTTAGTGATGACCAAGTTCAAAGAGAGAATTGATCAAGCACAGTTGGTTAATGAAATAAATCTTATATTGATTGAGTTCACTTGGTTATCAAAGGAAAGTTAGAATAAAGTCAGTATTGACTGAGTGGGGTTGGTTAATGTTAGAAATCCTACTCTAACTGACAAAGAGTATTCAAGATGACTTGACAAAGTGAATCATATATATGAAAGGTCAAGTTGAGGATTGAAGTATGGAATTGAAGAAGGTGAATTAAGGAAGCAAATTTGAAGGATATCTGTAAAGGGTAGAACATCCAAGTTGACCAAGTTGCAAAGAACATTTTGATCAAGGAGGACCAAGTAATCAAACTAGAACTAGGATCTGAATCGGCAAATTCAGTTGCATCGACAATTAGGTCAAGTCATTGTTACTCTCTAATAACTATAGCAGTGAATCAAATCTCTTATTAGAGCTAGCCTAAAAGTTATTCAACAAATCCTCTAACAAGGTGGCATTTCTAGATTGAAGTCTTTGAAGAACTCTAACAAGGCCACTCCTAATAGGGTTAATTGAATCCTCTAATATGGTCACACCTAACAGTGTGTTTTGTAACCTTTAACAAGGTTGGCTCTTAATAGGGCTCACTTTAGAAGAGTGAAAAATAGTAACTAGCTGCATTTGGTGGTTTTCCCAAATTGGGTTCCAAATTAAATCTTGGTGTCTCCTGTGTTCATGTTATTTCCTTTATGTTTCTACAACTAAGTTAATAAAGGCTAATCACATAAATATCTTAAGATCTCTATGCTAACTAAGTGACAGTAATATATTCAGTGTTAACTGAGTTACAATAGAATATTCAGTGTTATTAACTGAGTTACAATAGAATATTCAGTGTTAACTAAGTTACAACAAGTTTTGGTTTTATATTGTGTTGACATCTTAAAGGGCTTTGGATTTATTTTTGTAGTAATTGATTTACCCCTCCCCTCTCAGTTCCTTTCCATTTCTAGCACATCTTTCCTATATACAAAGTCCTAAAACCAATTATTGAGTCATCCTTGAGAATTTCCCAATTTATAATAATAATATAGGACCAACTTAAGATATTACATTTGCATGTTACATTACAACATTTTCACAATTATACAAAAAATTTTGGCTCATAATCTTACAACTCTTCATTCAATCCTCATCTAGATGTGTATGATTAACCACAACATCTTCATCATGTCTTCATCCTTTGTCCAAGTCTACTTAACCAAATTCTATCTCTATTAGGAGATACAATTCAATCAAGAGTAATCACTACCTAGAAACTATGCTTGAACACAACCTTCACTAAATCTATCATATCTTTGTCCAATCTTCATATTTATATTTGGGCTCTTAACTATAGTATTTCAAAACTCTATAGAACATTATCCCAAGTCTGCATAATCTCATCTTCATTCCTTGAACCGCATAAAGCCAAACTTTGTATGTTGCTCTTTCAGTCCTCACGGAATAACTAGTATATTGACATCAATGACAAACTTTTTCATGAGTGCAACACACAACCTCTTAAAAATGTCTTGAAAAATGCTAGAATACTCCCACATATGAATACCATCAACAATCATTCTAATATTTCCAACCTTTATCCGCTCCTTTTTTGTCAATGAATCGTGTTTATTTGCCTATTTTTCTTTTAACTATGAACTAAACCTTATTTTTGGTGGTATTCATTGTCATCATGGAGTGGTCTTGAGCCTACCATGGTGGAATGTGGATCTGTCTACTATAAGGCAGGATGTATTTATCTTTTGAATGACCATTCATTTCAATAGGCATCAATTTTCCTAATGAAACCTTGGCTAGAGCTTGGAAGCTATTTTCGCAAAGTAAATTAGCAACGGTTTTGTTAACTAGATTGTAAATAACATGTCCATATCTTTTCTTCATAAAGAGCACAACCTATTTTGAAAATATGAGGTTGTAAGGGTTAACACCAAAGTCATACATTGACTTTGTTGAGTGATTTTAATTGATTATGTAGATGGTTCTTCTGTCGTTTCATTCAAGTTAGTCTCTTCACAATATTTTATCATACAGACCTTCCACCAAATTAAAACAAAATCTAGCTCTAGAAACCTTCTAAAAATCTCCAGTGTTGATTTCAAATCTCAAGGAAGAAGGAAACCCTAATGCTAAGGTGGATATTGCAAGATTTGCAGATATTTACTACTATCTTTGATGTGTGGTTTGTAGTTTTATCTTCTCTTTGTGTGATTTTTGGCAATATATTTTATTTTAATGAATTTTCAATTTTCATGAATTCAATGGATAGAATAATGGACAAGCTTGTGAAGTTCATATGACTACTATTGTATGGATGAAGAGTGATAGAATATTTATGAGCATATCATTTGCCACCAGTTCACTAAATATTTATCGCATGCATATGAACCTGCTCTGATAATGGATCAATGTCTTATCTTTCTTTATCTTGTGTCTACACCTATTCTTTAACAAACTCCACTCCCTTATGTAACTTGGACATGATAATGGAATGATTTGGCTTCAATGATGTATTTTACTCTATGGAATTTCCACTTTGTGACAGTTTATCTAAATGCAATAGATCAATATCCAATGAATGTATTAAGACAGTGAGTGGCGAACCAACTATGTGTTTGACCCTCTTCCTTTATTCGAATGGCATACTTGTGTCTCTTTCCATTTGATTATAACATTTACTTCCCTTAGGGAAATAGTTTTTCTAATTATACTCTAGAACTTTAATAAAATGGTCATCTGATGTAATATTCACAACAAAACCTTCGCAAATATTTATTCCAAATATGCACTCCCTCAATCAGACTGGACGTGATTTTATCATTAAATAGTAGGATCTAATTATTATTAATTAAAATAATAAATTATACTTTTAGATGTATTTTGCATAAATAATTAAGTGGAGAAAGGAAAATAAAAGAATATTTAATTAAAAGATGCATTAAGTGTGCATGAAATAATTAATATATTTATTTAATTAATATTTGGTTTAAAAGTGAGTTACTTTTTGTAAAATATAGGTTAGAAACTCTAGGCAGGGTTAGGGCTCTTTATTATAGATTTTGTGGTTCATTGAGCACACACAGATTTTGGGAAAGTAAATTTGGAATTGGAGTAAAAGTTGATGAAAGTTTTTGGAAGGTTTGGATTTGCATGCATTCATAGATTATCTCAAATTTCAACTATCATTTGGAGATAGGGTTTGAAAACCCATTGTAGAATTCCATTTGAAAGATTTGTCTACTTGATGTCTTCCTAGGTTTTTTTAAAATAATTATTGATTTATCTTGACTTTTGGATGAAGAATGATGTTTTGAATTTTTTAGAAAGCAAACTTGATTGAGAAAAACTATAGAAAATCCACATAATTTAGAGGAGATTAGAAAACTCTAATTTTTATATTTATCTCAAAACCCCTATATTATTTGTGATAAATTAGAAGTGGAAAATTTATGGTTCTTGTATAGAATATCATGAGGAAAACTTAAATCTAGAAATCCTTGTATCAAATTAGCAAAATAATATTGCATGAAACTTGTTACAATCTCAGGTTCTTCTTGAGTAAATTTGCATGCTAAACAATTAGATAATATGAATATTCATCCAATTTAGAGTTTGAATTAAAATTAATTTGTAAATGATTTATAAAATTAAACTAATTTGAAAGTCAAAGGCCAACTAAACATTATTATGAAAATAAAATTATGTCAAATTTAATATTTGAAGAAAACGTTCAACCTTTTTAATACATGTATATTTATAGAGGAAAATATGCACGTCCTCTAAAAATATAAATAAATTTCTATTAATAGAACTATACAATAGGAGTTTATGGCCAAAAAATTGGTTATAAATAAATGCCAAAATATATTTTGAAATAAAATTAGAGTCATGTGATATATAAAGATAGTAAACAAAATAAATAAGTTATCATTTATGAAAAAGGAAAATGAATAAATAAATAATATTTATTTATTTGAGAGATTATGAAAAAACATCTTATATATACACGAAAGAAATTATAAAGAATTTAATTATAATTATAATTTCAAGTTAGAGTTATCTCTAGTTGCATTATGAATTAAAGAGAAAGTAAATATTGATATTGGACTTAAATAGAAGTCAAATTAATATTTTAAAAATGAAATTGATATTAATATTTAATCTAATGATATACATTAATGCTATTAATTGAGTAATTTATGATTTTAGATTATTTAAATTTATAACATGATAATATTGCATGATGTTTTATATGCACAAAGATATTTGACATTTAAATATTTATTATTTTAAATAATTATATTAGCCTAACAAATTATGTAAACATGTAGATTCTTACATTATTGCAAAACACATCCTTATGGCCCAATCTAAACATATAAAATGACAGAATTAAACCATATGGCTGAAAATTATGTGTTCCTTTATTTATTTTTAAAGTCTTGTAATATTCAATTTGTAATGGTTTTATGTGACTTTTATAGTTGGCCAATTAGGATGTGCACCATATGCTTTTGAGATTTCTTTTATGATGATTATTTGACTGGTAATCATGATATTTTATGATTCAAATTGAGATTCATGTTTATTAGATTTATTTTGATGAGCATTTATGATGATTTAAGTCTTGAGAGCCAATGCATTTTGAGTTGCATGTCATGAAACCGAATTTGATTATCAATGCTTTTGTGGTATGGTACACAATTGTGGTTTGTAAGTTTTGGGAAAGTAGTCTAGATGCATCCTATAGGAGGGACTTGCAATGGGGATCAAGGCCCAAAGTGATTGCCAAGGTCAAGATGGAAAATCCTTGCAAAGATCTCAATTGAAAATACAAGTATTTTAATAATATAAATAGAATTTAGGAGAGGATGGAGGTGGAAATCCAACCAATAGGAAATGTCTACGAAGCACTCTAAGAATAAAAAATGTAAGTCCCTTGGGACATGATGACACCATATCAATCCACTCCTATTAACTTAAGCAATGTTATTAAAAGTGAGAAAAAAATTAATGAAATAAATACTTGCACTAGTACCCCTTAATAAAATCTTAGGTTAGTGAAAAGATGAGTCTCGAAAAATTAACCTTAATGAAGTATCCATGTACAAAGAGATATTCCCTCCAAATGGGAGTTCTTACCTTTCCCTACAAAATGGGGAAAATTTTCTCCCAAAATATAGAGAGAGAAACCCCTATATTAGAGGGGGTACAATGATTGGGGAGGTGGGGAAAGTGATATTAAGACCTAACTAAAAATGTGGGCTTCCATCTCACCTCCAACAAAGCTCTTTGATAAAGGAATATCCATTCAACAAAAGGTTTGGTGAAAATGGTTGCAATTTATTTTGATTTTTGACAATATTAAAGATTAATTATATAATCATAAATTAATTATTGGATGCAATGTGTGTGTATTTCAATTCACTTTACCTTTAGTGAATTAGATTCCAAAATGTTTTTATTGTATCGTAGTTTTAAAAATGATTCTGGGGTTTCAAAATGGGATTCTAAATTTAGAATATTTTGACTCCAAATTGCCTCAATGACATCAAGTAATTCACAATACTCAATGTTTGTAGATGAAAGAATATTTTTTATATATTTCATACTTTGACATTTGAGTCTTACAATCATTCTCTAATCTCAATATGTCTCACCAAGTCAATATCTACACCCATTATGTCATATCCCCTTTTCAATCCTAGGCATTCTTTATGACCCCTTATCCTATTTTCTAATTTATTGTAGGTTAATGGTTTAGGTTAGGGATTCTTTTTTGATAAAAATATAATAAATTAGTATTGATATCATTGTTGGGTTTATAGTAAAAGACAACTTTAATTTTACTTTTCTAGGTTACTTCAATGGGGCATAATAGAAGTACATAACTCATAATAAAAAATCATTTTTAGGGAGCAGTGTTACAAAAATAAAATAAAGTATATTTGTAGGAGATAAAAAAAAATATTTAGTTTTAGTTTTAGTTTTTTGTAAGTCGATCAAAATGGGTTATTTAGTGTCTAGACCTTCTATAGGAGTTCATGGTTTTGTTAAGCTAGTATATGTGGTTGTGCTTGTACTTAATAATTGAATCATTCAGTCTCTTATCCCAAACCATCTCTGATGGTGATTTGTGGTGCATATGCAGTTCAATATGAGGATTTATACTAAGGTAAATATCTAATGTTTAACCTCTAAACTTATTTTCCTAATTTACATAGCTACACTCTTTCTTATTTCAGGGAGCCCCTTATGGTTGATAAAATTGATCTCTTTTTTCCTATTAAAGATTCTTTTATTGTTTCCTTTTCCTCTTTATAGGACATAGATTTAATACTAGATTAGCTATGGTCTTGCAGAAAGAATTCTCTTGGTCAAACCCTAGTCTTCCTACTCTAACCACCTTACCAAATCATTTAATGTGCATCCAATTTTTATTAGAATTTTGAATATTCTCATTCCATTTTGGAAGGATTGCTATTATGAGGCCACTGGATTATGTTTTGAAAGAAAATTTCATTTATTATACGGTATATTCTAACTTCACTTGTATTTTAGTGGATATTGATTGTTGTGATGAAGAGCCTAATCAAACTCAGAGGTTAATTTCTCCCTACTTCATTCGACATAGTTTCCCCCCATATTATTCTATGGAGGTTTGATGGTTGTGCCCCCAAGACAGGGTCAAGGGGCAGCACCCCTTACGAGGTGCTAGGGTAGAGCCCCAGGTGTGTCCAATCAACTTTATTATTGTAAAAGGCATCCACTACTATTTTTTTCTATTGTTCAACTTATTCTAGTCCTAATTTCTAAGTGGTAAAAAGTTTGTATAAAAGGCTTAGAGTTAGAGATTTCATAATGTATGATGAGATTGTAGCTTCTTGTAGTGGTATTAAGTTGTAAGGCATTACAGATTGCAATCAAGTTGTAATCGTTGGATAATAAGAACATTGGACTCACTGTTTGGTGGATGTAGCCCATGGATTTGGTGAACCATGTTTAATATTTGTGTCTTGTGTTCCCCTATGTGCGATTTATTGCTTTGTGATATTGGTTATATTTGCATGTAATTTTTATTTTTGCCTCGTTAATCCTAACATTGACATCTCCAAGCCTCTTGATGGGGATGTAGGTATGATAGTTGAGGATAGGTCTTGGATCTAGTTTCTAAATTATAAGGGCCTCAAATTTAGATGCTACCAACTTCACTATTGGTTGCCTTATTTCAAATTACTTTCTTTTACATAAAAAATTATTGCTACTTGGTCGAAGAATGCTACCAAGGACTTCTTGACTATTAAAGATTTTGTATTTTTGGAGGATGAATCCTTGTATACTTCTAATGAGAATCTTACTTCTTGACTATTAAGGATTTTGTATTTTTGGAGGATGAATCCTTGTATACTTCTAATGAGAATCTTACTTTTGGTGTGGATTTTTCACACATTGAGGTCTTTATTAAGGTTCCTACTAGCATGTGTCCAACATCAATTGTACAAGTGGATTCCTTCTAGCTTCAATCTTATAGTGTGTTTCATGACTTCCTTTTGAATTTTTATCCTACTATTCCCCCTTTATTTTTTGTTTTCTCCTCAATGGGGATTCACCTCTTGTTTCCCATAGTATTGGGATCTTGGATAATAGTATTAACTAGGATGTAGTTCAAATGGGGAAAGGTCCTTCTACCTCATCATATACTTGTTCTTGTGTCCATATAATAATTCTTTAGAATGGGGTCAAAACCCTTGTTTCCTACTACTTATTTTCTCCAATCAAAACCTTTTCATGTCTTTGGTTAGGGTTCCTAGTCTCACTACTAACAAGACTAGCCTTTCTTGTCTTTAAGGTTAGTTTTATTGTAATATAATTTTGATTATGCAAAGGAAACTTCATTGTGAATATGGTTTAAGACTATAGGAGATGTACCCAAGGGGATTATATATAACCCTCTTCACTTAAAATTATTTATATGAAATCCCTCAAAGCTTAAATAATCAAAATTTCTAAATAACATGTGATTTTGTGAAAAATAATGATGTCCCAAAAGTGAAACACACTACTCTAGAAACATCCTCTTAAAATTGGGATTTATCTATCTTTTATTATATATTTAATGTGTCTTACATATTTTTATTTTTATTTTTGATCTATAATAAGATATTTTATTAATAATAGAAAATTACATAGCAAATTACATTATCCCTTCAAGTATTGAGACCATCCTTCATTTGAATCCTATAAACCACCCCTACTTACAAAAATTACATCAATTATAAGAGTTGCCCACTATACATTTCTAAATTGTTATAAACAGATCTTTTTTTATGCTATTATCTTCACCTATTTACACAAAAAAGACAAAAAGCTATAATGAGTCATGCCAAAAACTTTCTATAGGGAGTCAACTTGTTACTGGTTCAACTTCTATACCATTCCAAATTTCTTCAATTGAACGTTGTCTACCATCCTTGGGCATGTTATCTACCATCAAATTTCTTCCATCGAACGCTATCCGCGATCCTTGGGCATGCTTTTCTCCCTTCTTGAAACAAACTTCGAGTTACCCTTATCATTTATTCTATGCATAACTATTGGCTTCAAAAAGGAATATGAAATCCACGTAACAAAAAGAAAAAAACCTACAATCTCCATTCACTGTTGTCCTCTGCACACTCTATCCGAATGTGGCTTTCTTGGGATGGCCATGTTAAGGATTTCACGCCTTTGCTACTCATTAAACTCCAGGATTGCATTTTTGAGAGTAGTCCACATTGCTCGGCGTTCATTTACATAAGCCTCTCGATCCATATGCCCGAGGCCAGTTCACAAATAGGAGAACACCTTTCTCCCTTCCTTCCTCTTCATCTTCATAACCTTCACTCTAATCAAAAGCCCAACCCAGATGTGCCCATTCTAACAGTGATTCCATGTTTGGAATAAGGGCATCCTCAAAAAGTTGTTTCATTACCCAGCCTACAACTTGTTCGTGCTAACCTATTTCTAAACCTCACGCCATTGTCATAGCAGCGATATCTACCTAGACTTTCCATCTGTGCTCTGATTCCTAAAAAAGTGGACCCAATGTAGTCTATAAAGCTTCCATCACTGCTTGAGACAAGCATTTAACCATCTTCTTCAGCCTTTGGTCTGCAACTCGCCCAAAAAGTGCTTTCTATTGTCGTTGGGTTTTGAATGTGAATGTTGGCTCCATCTCTGCTAGCGCATACCTTGCCCACTACAAAAAAAAATACTAAACTGTGTTTCTTCTTTGTTTTTAAAAGAGACAAAATTCATGTCGAGCTGACACTATCTCATCAATGGTAGTTATTTCCTTTCCTAGTTGTTTATTAATAAAGCCTGTGGACACTCCATTTTAAAGATTTCACACGCTTGTCCAGATATATAAAATCAAGTTGTTCCATCTACCACATTTATGAATTGACGTTATCCTCCTTACTAACATGTGTGTATAATATATTAAAAAGTGCTCCTTTTGAATTTTCCTTTTCTATCCTTACTAACTCATCATTCAACGTTAATGCCCATTTTGATAGCATGTTTGCATCCTTATTACCTTCTCTTTTTATGTGCGATATTTTGAAGTCTTCAAATTTATATAAGTCTTGCTCTATGAGATTGATAATTGGTTGCAAGTGCCATGCATTTACACTTAGCTTGGATATTGCATGTACTATAATCAAGGAATCTCCTTCCAAATGAATTTTTTTATCCCCTCCTTAATGGCTAATTGAACTACTAGTAACGTTGCTTGGCATTCTGCAATATTATTTGTTCCAAAAGGAAGTTTTTTCGGTCCTACTATAAGAAAGTGCCCTTTGTTATCTCTGAAAACAATCCCAATCCTTGAAACACCTGGATTGCATTTTGTTGCTCCATAAAAATTTACTTTAACCCAGCCTTCCTGTGGTGTTTCCCATTCAATTTGCTCATGTCTCACCTTTTTGCTACTAGTTACCAATGTTCCTGAAGGTGATTTGAATCTAATCCCCAGCCATGAACTCTGTAAAAGTCTGTCATCTTTTGTAAAAGGGATCTTCATTGCTTGTTTCTATTGGATTTGATGAATTCCAACTCCGAAGACACCCAAGATCACCTGCATGTGAAAACATGTCAAAGAGAAGCCAAGGAAGGAAGAGCGTGGAGCAAGGGAAAAACCCTAAACAGACATGAGAGAGAAAATATGCAAACACAAGAAAATATGTATTTACAATATGCAATATGAGATGTGAAATACAATGAGGGAGCTTGAATATAAAGAGCTCCAAGAATCTTCTAGAACAAGCTAGAAGATGCTAGGAGATAAGCGTGACAACTAAGCATACATCCACATTAGGTGGAAAGTCCTTGAACAATGTGAGAGGATAAGTATGACTTAGGAGAGAACAAACTACTGTATTGTCAACAACTTATAACTAACTCTAGACTACAACTAATTAATGAAATGCATTTACCTAAGTAAGCTTAAGTAAATAGAATAAATAATTAGTAAATTAATTATTTACTCTAATAGTTTCCTTGTAGCCAACACACTAACTATTTCTTCTATTGCATTGATAATTTTTCTTAAGCATCTCGTCAAACTTTCTTTTTCACCCCTAAAGATCCTTCTATTTCTTTCCTTCCATAACTCCCATATAATTAGAGATGGGGCTACTATCCATGTACTCGATAAGGTTGATTTCCCATTCATCCTTGGCCATCCATCAAAGGTCTCCCTTATCATCTGACCTCTTGGGCCATGCTAGCGTAATTTAAATTGGACTATATCCCAGCATTTTCTTGCATATTGGCATTGGATTAAAAGATGGTCTATAGATTCTTCTTGTTTCTCATATAATGGGCATCTAGATGGGTCTGTAATCCCTATTTTCCTCAATATTTCTATTGTTAGAATTCTCCCTTTATATGCTAGCCACGCAAAGGCCCCAACTTTAGGCAAAGTATCCTTGTTCCAGCATAAGTCTCTAGAAAAGAAGCTTTCCTTTCCTGTTTCAGCTAAAGGATTATAACCTAGTTTGACTAAATATTTTCCTGATAAGGATCCACACCATATAACTTTGTCCTTCCTCTTAGTTAGCAACACATTCCTATCCTTGAAGATATGTTTCATTTGCACCTTCTATTCTTTTGTCAACTCCTCCCTTGACACATCCCTCCAACATCATTCTTTTCCAATTAGGCCATCCTTTTCAATCAAATAATATTTAACTGAATTACCCCATCTTTCTTTAAAGTAAGATTTTAGTTCATTGTTCTCAATAGTTTCTCTTAAAGCTTTCATTCCATTCCACAAATCTTTCCAAAATTTTGCAAATATCCCATCCCCTATCTGCCATGAGATATGCTTAATTATCACTTCTCTATAAGACAACATAAAGTTTGATATAGCTGAACCTTTTGGAGGATTCCGGATTGTTAAGATCCTATGATCTTCCATAGAGTCTAATATTTTCCTTTTAGAACTCCTACCCAATAGAGTTGTGGGCTCTCATATATTTCCCATATTAATTTTGCTCCAAGTGCTCTATTCATTAAATTCCAATCTCTCAAACCTGCAACCCCCTTCCTCCTTGGGTTGGCATTTTTTTTCCCATGCTAACAATGGAATTTTGTTATCTTCATTGGCACCATTCCAAAGAAACTTCTTCATTTTTTGTTCCAAGATTCGGACCACTTTTTTTGGAATATCAAGACACATCATTGCAAATATTGGCATGGTTGTTATAACTATTTGGAGCATTAGTATTCTGCCAACCAATGTGAACCATTTACCACGCCATCCTTCCATTTTATTTTGGCATTTTTCAATGAGTTTGTCGCATAAATCAGCCTTATTTCTTCTTGCAAAGAAAGGAATACCTAAATATTTGTTTGGCATTAACCCCATTTTTATATCCAAGATTTGGCATATCCTACATTTTACATTATAAGGAGTATTGAAGAAAAAAAAAATTGACTTTTTTCCAATTTGTAAACTGCCCCAAAATTTTACCATAAAGCTATAAAGTGTTCTTCATCACCCTTGCTTCCTCTATATTGGCTTCTCCTCCTAGAAAAGTGTCATCCACAAATTGTAAATGTGTAAGGGGTTCTACTATTTCTGTGATTTTTATCCCTTTCCATAAACCTTGCTCCCTTTATTTTTTTATCAACCTTCCCAACACCTCTACCATTATAATGAAGAGGAAAGGTGATAGAGGATCACCTTTTCTTATACCCTTTTCTTGTTCAAAAAAACCTTGAGGACTCCCGTTTATCAACACTGAAAAATGAGGTGTTTGTATACAACTTCTCACCCATTGGATCCATTCCTTGCTGAAACCAAATCTGCTGAGCACATCTAGAAAAAAGCTTCTATTTACCTCATCATATGCTCTTCTAATATCTAATTTGACCATCATGTTTTGAGTTTTTGAAGTGCGAATGGTGTGCACTACTTCATGTGCCACAACTACCCCTTCAAAAATCAATCAGCATTTGCTTGAGTCTATTTGCCATTACCTTTGAGATGATCTTATAAACTATGTTGCATAATGAAATAGGTCTAAAATCCTCAAAGGTTTTCTATGTTTCCTTCTTTGGCATAAGAGCTATAAAAGTATTATTGAAATCTTTAAGAATGAAACCACATTGTCTAGACTCCTCCACTACTTCCCATAAATATTTCATAAAAATGGTGTTTAATTTCTGAAAAAACAATGTTGGAAAGCCATTAGGCCCTGGGGCTTTGTCCCCTCCTAAACCCTTTAAGGCTTGAACAACTTCACATTGTTTAATTGGATCCATAAGAGCTTTGTTTTGAGATTCACTTATCACTGCAGGAATGATATTCAGAACCTCCTCAATCTCAAATCTATCCCTTACTTCCTGTTGTCCTTTATGTGAGAAAAAATTAATGGCTTCTGAATTTATTTCCTCACTATCTTTCTTTAGAACTCCATTCATATCTTTAATTTCAAAGATTTTATTTGCTGCCCTTCTAACTTTCACCGAGTTATGGAAGAAAGTGGTGTTTCTATCCCCATCTTTTAGCCATACTTCTCTAGATTTCTGCCTCCAATATATTTCTTCTTTATTTAGGCAATCCTCCAAATCCTTCCTAAGTAATTTCTCCATTTTAAAATCTTCCTCAAACATTCCTTTTTCTATGACTCTGAGACTTAAAATTTTTAACTTCTCTTTAATATCCTTTTATTTTATCAAAGATATTACCATAATGTTCTTTGTTCCAATTTTTAAATTGTTCCTTTAGAAATTGCAGCTTTTTAAAGAAAATAAAAGCTTTGTTACCTTTCCTGAGTGGGGCATTTTTCCACCAATCCGCAATCAAATCTGAGAAACCTTCTGCTTTCAACCACATTGCTTCAAATTTAAAGGGGCATCTATCGGGAGTTTTTTCATCTTGAATTCAAAGAAAAATGGGAAAGTGATCTGAACTGTGGTAAGGAAGAATTTTAGCATCGCAAGACCAGTTTGCCTCTGCCTAGTTCCCTGCCACTAGAAACCTATCCAACTTTTTTGCTATATGCACAAAACCTTCCCTTCGATTAGTCCATGTGAAGTCTCCTTTTTTGAAATCTATATTTACTAATCCATTGTCATTGACAAAGTTACTGAAATATTTTTGACTTTCAGGTCTTACATATGGTTATTGTACCTAAATATAATGGAAAATGTTTCAGGTGCATTTATTCTAGGGTTTGAATAAATACTTTGTATATCTAGATATATAATTGGCTATAGTAATAGTCAAGTCAATTTGTAAAATTATGGTAGGATCACTTTCAATTGTCCCCTCGTTAATTACACGTATAATATCTAACAATTGGATTATGTATTGCACCAACAATCTTCCAAAATATTGCCTTATCATTTTTTGTTGAGTTGACCAATACATATGGATGATTTTACAATTTGTGAGAAATTATATAAAGAATCTCAAGATAAAAATAATAAATTTCTCATGTGATTTGAGGATAATTAACTATCCATAAATCATGAAAGTATTTCCTCATGATGAACTAAGGAAATAGTCTTAAGAATCATGTTTACTACTCATATTTTAAAATAACTATGCAAATATGTTCCCTTAAAACATAGAAAGACTATAATTTTTTATTCATAATAGTTATTATAAGAGGTTTACATTAAAAAAAAATTAGTAGAGTAATTATTTCACTCCTTAGTTTTTAAGAAAATATTATGATTTAAACTAGATTAATCAATCTCAACAATCCTTTGAACCCAATGATAAATCCTTGGTCACAATATTGATTATTACAAAAATAATAGGAAAGAACCTTTCCACACTCATAACAATACCTTTAACCATGCAATAGGTGTACTACTAGAATAATACACTAATACATTTTATGTTATGCCATCTTGCAATGCCAATTTGCGACAACAAGGGCATTTTAGTGTTAATTTAGTTTTTTTTTTTTTTTGAAATTTTGTTTGACACCGTCGATATTTTGAATGGTACCATCCAATATCGAAGCCATGGAGAATACAAGAGGAAAAAAAAGACACAACATAAATCATTCCCCATTTCAATCACGCAAAAATATTTCATTGCATTGGAGAGCTGAGAAATCCCTTCATTGCATTGAAGAGTGAAAACATCATCAATGAATAAATGATGAACCTGAAAAACATTAGAGTTGGGTGTATTTTTGGTATGCCATATCAGAATTCGGGGGTTCCTTCATTTTAGGTTGAAGCAGGTGGTGGTAGTCAATGTCAAAGGGGATTGAAGTTTTTTTCCATAACTTTCAAACTTCTTCACAAGTATGTTTGGGTGCAGACCAACGTGTTGAAAAATTTGCAAAATGAGGGTTTTATAGATGATTTTTAAATTTATTTTTGAAAAATGATGTTTTTTCTTAGTTGGGGGAATGGAAGGGAAACTAAAAGTTGTCAAATTTTGATTGATTGTGTTATGCCCCCACCTAGATTTATATCCATTCATTCATTTTGAGGATTGAATATATTTTTGAATATCTTGTCATACCCTTGTGATCTAAATGGGTTGTCTTGCATTGGATATTTGTCTTTTCCTTGTCATGTCCTAGTATTTGTTTGAAGTAGTAAAATTATTGGTGTTCAATTTTTTCTTATATTTTTTCTCTTTCCTTAAACCGAGTGTTTGTTCAAATTTAGACTTCCCTGGTTGTTTATGTTGTTGTTACTCACAATTTGGGATACCCATTCCCTTCCTTGAGTATTGGTTTTATTCTAAGCATTTTTCTAATTAGAAACCAATTCTATTCCATTTATTATTCTAAGCATTCTTCTTAAAATCCTCAATGATACGGGTGTGTATAAGGGTTTTCTTATATATCTTTGACTTGAACTATTCAAAAAAATTAAAACTCTAGGATATGGTTGTATACAAAAATTCTTTTCAAATATTCTTGGTCTCAAGTACATTGGTTTTTTCCTTTTTGAGTAAATTAATTCCCCAACGAGTAAAAATTTTGATATTTTATAGTTTTAAGAGTCAACTAGATTGATATTGAAAATTTTGATGTCTAAAAAGGTTTTTAAAAGACACAAAATGATTAAACATGGTTCCTAAAACATCTGCAACCTCCTGCGTCATGATAGAAAATGGATCTAAGGGAGTTTGGACACTAATTTCCAAAGCTACAGTTTGGTTGTCATGATAAAGATAAGCATAGTAATAGATGATCTTGTCTATTTGGATTGGGTATTAGATAAATTGATTCCAATGTAGTTTACAAATTATCTTAATTGATCCAAGACCATTTCAATCATAGAACCAAGGAATTTCATTTTTTTTGTTGAGTGCTTGATCGCTCAATATATTCTTTACACTATCATAAGGCATTAGGAGTCAATGTTGCAAAGTTATTTGTCAATGAAAGATGTTTGTGATCCAAAGTGTGTAAAAATTACATTTATTACTATGTGGATATGATATTTCTACCTTGTGCATGGAAAGATAATGGTTGGCGTGTATTTGAGTAATTTGATGATGCTTTATATGATTATGATTAGAGATTGTATTATTCTCAATAATTGTGATGTTTGTGAATAGTGAGGTTCACCATTTTGTGATCAACATACATGGGCTTTTGGAGCAATAAGATTAGGGAACCATTGGTTCATGGAAGGTAATGGAAGATTTTAATGTAATACTTATTTTTTATTGATATTGGTTTTTATTTCATTTTTAAACAATGCTTGTTGTATTAAAAATCTAATTAATAATTTATCATATCCAGCTCTTTTATGTAGCTATTATGCTTTGTAAGAAACAAGCATTCCCAAAATTCACCATACCCTAAATCTTTTAGGTAGCAAGTCCACTTTGTGAGAAATGAGCCTCCCCATAATTCACCATAGCAAACTCTTTTATGTAAAAGGATAAGATCTATAAGGACAAGTTCCCCAATTATGAATTCAAATGCTAATTAGCTTTAGGTGAGGTTGCTTATAATGCTTGAAAAATACTCCATTAGAACTACTCTAAAAGAATAGACATCAAATTTCTTAATCTGTTGCTACCTTATAAAGTACTCATGATCAAGGCATCCAAAGCTACCCTTGACAATAGTGCTCACATGGATATGGTCAAGAGTAGGTCTAGTCTTTGAAAGCCCAAATATGCTACCTTGGCCATAATTTTTGGTCTAAAAAATGTTTATTTTCTGTACATAGCGATGAATAATACCTTGATCCACTCTAGTGTGAAGGTAATGAAGATCCCTCACAAACCCCATGCATATATCAAGCCTTTGTTTCCATGACAAGGTAGGAAAAGCATACTCATATAAATGAATCCTGAGAGGTCCATTTTCCATTTATTTGTACACCAAGATAATCTCATAGCACTCCCCATAGAACCCAATAAGAGAAACAAAATGGCGATGACAAAGCTTAGAGAGCATTTCAATCTCAGTACAAAATTCAACAATCCCTTGTTTTGATCTTGGATTACCTCGTTCGCCTAAAACTTGGTACCATCTTCAAGTACACCCTCAAATACCTTGCCAAACCCACCTACACCAAGTATTAATGTTTCATGAAAGTTTTTTGTAGCTTCTTGTGTCTTTGCAAATGTGAAGTGATGACCAAGACTTGAAGGTATGTAAGAACCATGGCTCCCTATGGATTTATATTCAAACACCAATTTGGGCATTCTTCAAAAAATCAACATATCAAATAGTGTTCCTTTGCAACGTATCACCCAAAAATTGACTAGTAACTTCTCCTATATGCCTAATTAATCCTCTTTCTTAAAGAAACACTAAGAAGGTTTGATCTCCAACTTCTAAATTATATTTAAATGATTTGGATAGATTGAGAATAATCTAAATCAACAATTGTTTGCAAGAGAAATTCTCACAAACTTTCCCTATCACAAAACCCTTGTTTTCTCTCATTGTATCTAATTTAATTAGGGTTTCATAGAGGTACACCCTCCATTTCTCTAATCTAGAACCTAAAAATCCAAACTCCTATTAATACAATTTTCTATTCCCTCCAAGTCATCATCCATCACTGGTCATTTCATTTCATACAAACTCTTGATTTGATCCATCAATTTCAAGCTAAAATACTAAAATACATCCTTAGAGGTCTCATTCCACCAATCATTAGGAAATTGTATTGGTGAAATGAGACTCTAAACATAATTATTGTGTTCTAACCCTTAAAATTAGGATTTCTAAAGTATTTCTAGAAATTGTCTGTAAAATCTATTATCTTGATGAAAATCATTCAACCTAAACCAAACTGAATTCAGCTCATTTCCCAATCAAATGCAATAGGTTTTGGATTATAAATTTATAGCATAGACCCATATAGAACTCTTCAATAGTGAGTATACTAATAAATTACAACAATAAAAATAATGTATTATTATTTGAAACTTCACACTGATACAAAATAATATTGTCCTCTTCTTCCATACTTAGCTTTTTTCTGTAAGTGTACAATCGGTGGCTCAAAATCTTGTTAGGTAACCAAGAGAATGATGTGTAGCTTAATATAGGTTATAGGCCTGAAATTAATTTGAGCTCATTCATTAAGATGGGTTTTCATGTTTTGGATTTTTCCTATTGAGTATTCATTACTTAAGTTTTTGATTTATAGCTAAATCTAAAGTATGTATGGGCTTTAATAGGCACCACAGACCACTATGACTATTTTTTTATACTTATTTTTTTTGTTTAATGTCCTTACCAATCTATGTCCTTAGAAATTTTATTGCTAAACAAATTTTATTTTTTAGTCTCCTTTCAACTGGATGAACCATGTTTCAATCTTTCATGTCAAACTATCTCTAGGATTATTGTTGTGTGGTTCACATCCTCAAGCTTCATTTGTGAAATTGGTTGGTAAAGGTTGCTTTTTGTTTTTTTTTAACTAAGTGCAAACTCAAGAAACTATTTCAAAGGTTTGGACAAAAGAAACATAATAGTATAGCTTCAATCAGTTTTGATAAAGTTTATGGCAATATGTGAAACACACACACGCATATGTATGTGTATGTGTATGTGTATGTGTATGTGTATGTGTATGTGTATGTGTATGTGTATGTGTATGTGTATGTGTATGTGTATGTGTATGTGTATGTGTATGTGTATGTGTATGTGTATGTGTATGTGTATGTGTTTGGTTTTCTTCACATACTGACATCATAGATCAAATTAAGTTATTTAATGCATTGTGATCATGCCAGATCAAGTTGTACCCACACACACACACACACTATATGTGATTATTTTATCTCACACATCGAGCATTTATACACTATGATAACATGATAGTAATATCATTCAATTGCATCTATATTATTGATAGATAATATTGGAATAATATCATTGTGATTTCTCAGTTGCATCCATATAAATTATAGATTGGAATATCAGATGAACACAAACATTATACATCTATCATGTAGTAGTCATACAATTGCAAAATTATAGAATTTGTTAGTACTCAAATCAGTGAATCACTAATAAGTGATTTATAAATAAAATTAAAACTTTACCGTAGATCTTATATTCCTTAACATGGGCTTGATAATTATTAATATGGATAACTTTTAATATCAATAACTACAAGATTAGAAATTCTAGCCTTCCCTTGTAACTAGTTTGGTGGATAGGAACTAGGTGATAACGAGCAAATTGTAGAGGTCGCATGTACTCACTTTAAAGCAGAGTTTCCCATTTTTGACAAGGTTACCATATTAGCTATATTTTGATTGATTATTGAATATATTTACTAAATATTTTAGAGGAAATTTTATTGTAAAAGAATTGTTTTTTTTTTTAATTTTAATTAACTAGTGAAAAAAGTTGTTTCATTTCATCTTCTAAGTTTATATGGCACTTGGCTGATGTAGGTTGAGCTCAGTGGTGGTAATGCAACCCTTATTTAAAAGTTCTTGAAATCAAGCAAAGGTGGATTTTTTGGTGACAACATAAAATTGAACTTCACAAAGGTTTTGGTTGAAAAATATGGAAACACAATTGATAGATATGCACCCACAACATCTTTGTTGAAGTTTGAGGTACTTGAAACTCGTATATCATTATTTTGTCAATTTGTTCTATGAAAATTGTACTTACAATCTTTTCAAACTGGCTTTATTTGTTTTATGACACGTTTTACATGAATAATGGCTAATATTTGTAATCTTATGTTTGCAAGAAGATGTCAAGAAATGGGTGGGTGTTGCCTAATGCACTAAGAAACTTTGTTGTAGCTATTCTATCTATTTACACTGAACTTAAGAAGCAATAATTCAAGTGAGACATGGTTATATTATGCCCATAGAAGACAAAATGGATTGGTAGTACCATTCATAGTACATAATAATATTGCATATAATTGATTTATAATTATATTTTCATTTGATTTCATATGTGAATTAATTGGAGAGTGCTCATGGTAGAGTGCTTATTACACACAATGGAGAGTGCTTATTCAACCTATGGTCATGTTTCTTGTAGATATAGCTGCCCATTGTATATCAAAATTTTAGAGGAAGTTGGGTAGGGTGGGGGTGTATTGGTTGGACTTCTTTGCTAATCACTTCTTCATCAGACGGTAGTCAATGTATTCCAGGTTCTTGATTCTTTTCCTCATTCTAAAAATGAAATGTTTTGTTTAAGATACCTTATATAAGAAATAATTCCTTATAAGTTTAAGATAGAGAAAAATTTTCTATAAGTCAACTTCCCCCTGTTTCACTTGCCTTTGACAACCATTATTCAATTCCTTATTTGGCTGGGTAGTATGTAGTAGTGAGCAGATATTTGAGGTGTAAATGAACAAGAGTAAAATAATAGTAAATAAGTTACTTTTTCTTTCAATTTATGTCTTTGTGTTAACAAATCAAATAGGGGAGGACATAACATGATTAGGGAAAATTTTCTTTATAATGGATTATGAATTGGATATGGAAGTTGTAGCCATAGGCTACAATATCATTTGTTGGTCAACTATGATCAACAATGCGTACAATTTGGAGATGCAAGTATAAAACTTGTTGAGGAACAAGTCGTGTTATATAATCACTCTTAACAAATAACTAATGAAGAAATTAAAACTTATCTAGTCAACATGAATGGAGAAAATTGACCACCTCTAGTCAAAGCTACTCTCTCACAAGAATGGACTGTAGTTATACAGAAAACCACTACTATCCAAGATTAAGAGCAATGGTTGAATAATCATGGGCAAAGATTCATTGTTTCTTTGTGGGACCATTTCCTATTAATTATTATGAGCTCCCAAATGATTTCAATTTTTATTCACAACTATTTAAAGTTAGCATTTTGTCCTCTCAAACTAATCTAATAAATTGATAGTTTGTGAGACATTTTAGTCCATGTAGCCCATACCCATCTGAATAGAATGGTTGCATGCTTATACAAGGAAACATCAGCTAGTATGGATATCTTCAAGGTTAAAATCATGTCAAGGAAAAGTTTCACCCACTCATTTCCTCAACCAATGCTACATGTTCAACAAGATCTATTGGAAAGAATACACACCTAAACTGTCACTTTGTGATATATTGTGTGAATTATATATTAAAAAATAAGAGAACTCATCCAACATGGAGGAAGGAGAATATGATCCTAAATGTGAATCTCACTAATGCTTTTATATTTGTTGGAGACTTTGATGAATTTCATTCAAGGACCTCAATTGGACTTTAATTATGAATCTACACTCATTATTTCATATGGACTTTAATTGAATCTAGATCTTTTCATTGACTCTATATTTCTTTTTCAACAAATAGGAAGCATTTTTATACTTTATGGTTTTAACAATATCTTTATATATTCTTATATGTGCATGTGTATTGTACAAATAGTAGTATTCCCTCTCAAAAAATTTATTTCAAAAAATCTAAACTTTCATTTAAATGTTGATGTGTTGTGTTGTGCAAGGACTCTAATTGTGAATCTAGACTCATTGTTTCATATGGACTTTAATTGAATCTAGATCTTTTAATTGACTCTATATTTTTTTTCAAGCAAATAAGAAGCATTTTTAGACTTCATGGTTTTAACAATATCTTTATATATTGTTGTATGTGTGTGTAGATGTGTATGTTTATTGTACAAATAGTAGTATTTCCTCACAAGTTTTTTATTTCAAAAAATTTAAGCCTTCATTTAAAATGTTGATGTGTTGTGTTGTGCAAGGACTTTAGTTGTGAATCTAGACTCATTGTTTCATATGGACTTTAATTGAATATAGATCTTTTAATCGACTATACATTTCTTTTTCAACCAAACAGCAAGCATTTTTAGTCTTCGTGGTTTTAACAATATCTCTATGTATTGTTATATGTGTATGTATATTGTACAAATAGTAGTATTCTCTCTCAAGTTTTTAATTTCAAAAAATCTAAACCTTCATGTTATTGTTCATGTGTATTTTTTTGTAAACAATATCTCTAAGTATTTCAAGCATTGTATGCCAAAATCTACTTTTTCCTACATAACTAACTTTTCATTATCTATATATAACTAGGTCTAGGATCATGTTAGATAATATAAGTGAATAACAAACTAGGGAGGAAAACACTAGGTTGCAATCCAACTTCAAAAGAAAAAGTGATGGAAAATATTAATGTTCTTGCAAACTTTGTAAGGGCTTAAATCATAGAAGACTTCTAATCAAAACAACTAAGTTTCATTATTGAAAGAATGGTCACACTAAAGGGGGGCATTACTATCATCCACTAGTAAGTTGTTCATTATATAATGTTAACAATTGATATATATATGAAATCCCCAGATAATGAGATCATGATCATGGTTTGTTTATGTTCATCAATTTTATATAGGTCGATCTCCCCAAGGAAGTACATGATATGGACCACCAAAATTAGGAGGATATGGTTTTTGAATTGGAGGAACATAGAGGTGCAAATATCCAAGGTGAAGATAATGATCCAATGGAAGATGATGATCATGCACCAGAAAACACAATTGAAGATGATGATACAAATACATTGATCCATGACACATTTAGTCCAAGCGCAACTGATCATGTTGCTAATGATGACCTTGATGTTGTTCATGATGTACCTCTACTTGAGAAGGCATGCAAGCCCCTTTACAAAAGCTCCCAAGAAACTCTTCTCTCTACTAGTTTTTTATTGGTGATCTTGAAAGTTATGAAAGGTTTATCCAACATAACAATGTCACGTATGTTAAGGTATATCAAATTATGTGTGGCTATAGTTAAAAAAGTATAAATCATGTAGCATTTATATTAACAACTTATAATTTTTGGTGTACATTAATAGGTTATTTTTTGTTACCATCATTGAATATTCTACCTCACTCATATAGAGAATTATTTTCCACAATGAAAGATATTGGAATGGAGTATCAAGCAATAGATGTTTGTCGCAATGATCATATTATATATTATAAAGAACATAATTTTTTAATAGAATACTATGTTTTTCATATGATTAAATATCAAATAAATTGAATAACAAAAAAAGTACCTTGCAAGGTTCTTTATTATATCTCATTATTCTACATATGCAATAGTTCTTGAGGTGCAGTAGCTTGGCACAATTTATGGATTACCATGTTTGCAATATAAGTCATGATCATGTTATTAAAATGCATGTGGATGGATCAGCATTTATGCACATAGAATAAAATTGGCCACACTTCAAAGAAGAACCTCAAAATCTTAAGCTTCCATTAGCAATAGGCAGTGTCAATCCATTCATAGAAATGAGATCTGTTCCTTGGTGTGGCCTATTTTTGTTATCAATAATAACATTCATCCATGGATGAAAATAAATATGGAGCACATTATGTTGACAATGACTGTTTCAAGTATTTTATCATTTAAATTTATCTACCCACAGTTATAAATGTTTTTGTAAAATGGTCAAAATAATATATTTAACTAATTTTGTTGTTTATTGCACTAGGTAAGTACCAAGTTAAAGATATGAATGTAATACTAAGCCTCTTATTGATGAGTTTTTGGATTTATGGAATGGTGTCACTATGTATGACATCTCTAGACCAATAGGACAAAGAAAATTTCAATTCCATGCAATGCTTATATGGACAATACATGATGCCCCAGGGCTAACACATTTTTGTGGTATGTAATAGTGAATTCAGTTTTAAAATGATAATTCTTATTATTAAAATTAATATATTTAATAATTCAATTATATTGTTATCTTGTAGGTCTTCAAGCAAAGGGAAAATTTGCATGTCCATTTTGTGGACAAAGATGAAATATCGTCATTCAAAAAGTTTAGGAAAGCAAGTGTTTGATGAGTACAGACACTTTCTTTACATGAATTATAAGTATCAAAATATGGAAAAACATTTTTTTTAATGGAAAATAAGAGACTATAAAAAAGCTATGAAGAATGGCATCTAATCTATGGATGTTGGGATATAATAGAACTAATCGTTGAGGTAATGTCATTCCACCAAATGGTTTATATTTGGAATTTATATATTTTTATTGTGTTTTGTTCATTGATTATGTAATCGATAATCGTGAAGGTTGTCAACCCATTACTAACCACCTTCCAAAGGGACTAAGAAGCTATCCTAAATAATTTAGTAGGTTTCCCTACTACAAGCAACTACAAATTATGCATTTGTTTGATACTATGCATATTGGAAAAGATATAACAGAGGCATTTTGGAAAACATTGGATAAAATGTGTGACAAAAAAAGTAGTAAAAATTTGTAGTGACATTCAAAAATCCAATCATGCACTGAAGAATTTCATTCACTCAAATAGCGATGGAGCTCAGATTAATATGTGTCCTTCCTTGGTTATTAACAGAGCAACAAAATGATGCCTTAAAGGATGTCATTTAGAAAATTAGATTTCCCACAAGATTTTCTACGAACATAAGCAATCTCATAACAAACAAAGGTGAATTTGGGCCAGGGTTAAAAATGCATGATTAACATAACTTCATCAAGGTAAGTCATGTCCATATGTATTTACAATATATTTTTAAAATGTGTGTATTTTTTATTGTATTATTTTTTTAAAGAATGAAAAGATTACTATATGATTGTTGCAGTATGTGCTACCCTTATCTCTCCCATAGAACTTCGTCAATAACATCAAACGAGTGATATGTGAACTTGGAAAATACATGAGATAAGGAGTGATATATCTGTTCAACTTTCTATATATATATATCATATTCTCGCATCTTCAATGTCTTGTAGGTGGCTGTCATCTAAATAAATTAGTTAAAAAAATATAAAATATTGAAAGAGAATAATTTCTCATCTAATTTGTGAAATGCAAAAGTGTTTACCTTTATATTTTTTTCAATGCACTAGAACACTACCTCGTACACCAAGTTGAGGAGATTGAATTATGTGTATCTGCACACCCTCAGTCAATGTGGATGGTTGAGGGGCACTTGAAATCTTTCAAGGTGTTGATTTGACAAAGAGCACATATTGAGGGTTCTATGGTGGAGGGATATATGGTGTACCACACTATGGTGTTCATTACTAAATATATTCTTAAGCTTGCACCAAAGATCCATATAGATCACATTTTGGATCCCGATTCCATTAAAAAATTCAAATGGGAGTACTTGATGGGGAAAGGTAGATTGATAAAAGTGAGAGGTAATAAAATATAAGATATTTATTGTAGTTAATTAATTATTAATTTTTTAAGTAAATCAATTGTAAGTCATCTATTTTGATGGGGACACAACCCAAGAGAAGAATGGACACAACAGAAAAGGGAAATTGTATTAACTAAGAAAATAAGCTAGTACAAATAGTACATAGAAAATAAACTTCAAAACATGCCCTAAGGGCTTACAATAGCATAAATTTGGAGATAATTTCTCCTTTCAGTACCTCCTCTCAAACTCCACTTCGAACTGCCTTTTACAATGCCAGAAATCTCCTTAAATAGACCCTGGAGGGTTAACGACTAGGAGTACATTCTAGAAAGTGCTAGTAGGCATCCACCGACCAAATAGAAGGTTCCAAAAGCTGTGTTAGAAGTCGGTGCAAATCTAGAAGAATCCAGAAACGGTAACCGAACTTTCAGGAGGCATAACTTTTGAATCGTAGCTCCGATTGATGAACCGTTTACATTTTTGGAAAGCTCTCAAAGCGCTCTATAGCCCTATGGACTAGCTTCGCTCATCCCCCATTTTTTGGCCCTTTTCGAGGTCATTTAATGCCCCTAACCTAACTTTGAAGCATTCTTATGAGGTCTCCAAAACTCGAAAAATTGCAATAACTTTCAAACCATGGGGCCTTTTGACCTGATTCTTTTTCTGGAATGCTCTAAATCACAATTACATTCATCTGGCCAATTTACACCTTCTAGGTCACCAAAATGATGGCCAAATTGCATGCTCCTATTTTTTCAAGATTTTCTAGCACACTGATAGTTGAACTGTGAGAGTTGGAACCTTTATTTGACCCAAATGGGTATCCAAAAATGAAAAGACATGAAATAGAAACTAAGTCTAAGTACATTTTTTTGGGTGACACAGGATTGCCCTTATACCTCTGGATGCTCCTGCATCAGACACCCAGGGTAGATTGAAAAGTGACCCTGTCACTTTATGAATGGTAGAGGAAATCCCAAATGGGAAACCTCAGCTGCTGAAATCCAAGTTGAGTCCTCGATTGGTCGTCCTTTCCATTTGACCAAGTACTCTTCATACTGCCTGTTTCTAGTACTCCTACCCACACGATGATCTAGAATGTCTTCTATCTCCTCCTTCTTAGAAGCAGGAATTGGACATGGCTCTAACACCAGCTCCTCATCTGCACCATCATCATGATACTCTGTTAAATCTGCAATGTTGAAAATGGGAGAAATGTGAATACCATCTGGCAGCTCCACCTCATATGCATTTCCTGAGTCATGTTTCTTCAAAACTTTGCAGGGGCCAAATTTCTTCATTTTCAGCTTGTTGTAAGTCCCGACTGGAAATCTTTCTTTTCGTAAGTGCACCATGACTAGATCCCCTACTTGGAATTCCTTATGTCTTCTCCTTTGATCAGCCCTAGCTTTATACTCTTGATTCATCTTGGTAATGTGTGCTTGAACCTCCTCATGTAGATGCTTGATATGTTCAGCAAATTCCTTAGCTTTAGCACTTGTCCTCTCCCCTTGCTCTATCTTCCTCAATTCTGGTGTGGTCCTTGGGCTATTCCCATATACAATTTGGAATGGTGATTTTCCAGTACTCCTATTTATAGAGTTATTGTAAGAAAACTCTGCTTGTGGTAGAATCAAATCCCATCCCTTGGGCTTATCCCCAACTAAACATCTCAGCAAATTGCCCAGACTTCTGTTTACCACTTCTGTTTGGCCGTCAGTTTGTGGGTGATGCATGGAACTGAATTTCAAGTCTGTTCTCAACTTTTTCCACAATGTCCTCCAGAAATACCCCACAGATTTAGTATCTCTGTCAGAAACTATACTCCTTGGAAGTCCATGTAGTCTTACCACCTCTTTGAAAAACAAGTCTGCAATATGAACAGCATCATGAGTTTTGTGGCATGGAATGAAATGTGCCATTTTGGAGAACCTATCAACCACCACGAATACTGAGTCATTACCCCTTTGTGTCCTCGGCAATCCAAGAACAAAATCCATACTTATGTCCTCCCATGGCCTTGATGGAACAGGCAATGGCTGATATAGGCCAGTATTGTGACTAAACCCCTTGGCAATTTGACAAACCTGGCAACTCTGTACAACTTCTTCACATCCTGTGAAATTTGAGGCCAATAATAATGTTCTTTAAGAATGGCAATGGTCTTATCTCGATCAAAATGTCCTGCTATCCCTCCACTGTGTTTCTCCTTAATCAGATTTTCCCTCATGGAACTCCTTGGAATGCACAATTGACTACCCTTGAACAACATACCATCCTGAATCAAATAGTCTAACCACTTGGTTCTGTCTACAGCAACGGGCTCTTTACAAGCTTTCCATGCTTCAGCAAAATTAGGATCCTCAGGGTACAAATTCTTGAGTTCATCAAACCCAACTACTTCAACCTGCATTGTTGTAAGCAACAACTGTCTCCTACTTAGTGCATCTGCAACCCTGTTAGATTTTCCACTTCTATGCTTCAACACAAATGTATAGCTCTGCAAGAACTCTACCCACTTCATATGCCTCTGATTAAATTTACCTTGGCTATTTAGGTACTGTAATGCCTGATGATCAGTATACAAAACAAATTCCTTTGGCAATAAATAATGCCTCCATTTCTTTAAGGCCTGAACTATTGCATAGAACTCTTGATCATAAACAGAATACTTCTTCTTTGCATCATTCAATTTTTCACTAAAATATGCAATAGGCTTACCTTCTTGGCTTAATACAACCCTAATAGCGCTACCACTAGCATCACAATCCACTTGGAACACTTTTCTAAAATTTGGAAGTGCCAACACAGGTTGTCCTGTCACCTTCTTCTTCAGCAATTCAAAACTTCTCGCAGCTGCTACAGTCCATTTGAACTCTTTTCTATCCCCTCTTATTGTATCAGTTAGGGGTGCACATATGCCACTAAAATTCCTAATAAACTTCCTGTAAAAACTAACCAGACCATGAAATGATCTTACCTCAGTAGCAGACCTTGGAGTAGGCCATTCCAAGATGGCTTTTACCTTCTCCGGATCCATTTTGAGACCTTCAGGTGATATAACAAACCCCAAATAGACTAACTCCCTTTTTGCAAAGTTACACTTCTTCAGATTAATTAACAGTTTCTCTTCCCTTAGCCTTTCAAGGACACTACAAATATGCAGTAAATGTTCTTCCAAAATCTTGTTGAAAATTAAAATATCATCCAAATAGACAATAACAAATTTTCCCAAGAACTTCTTGAGTACCTCATTCATGAGCCACATGAAGGTGCTTGGGGCATTCGTCAATCCAAAGGGCATGACTAACCACTCATAAAGACCCTCCTTGGTCTTGAAGGCTATTTTCCACTCATCTCCTTCCCGAATCCATATCTGATGATAGCCACTCTTCAGATCTATCTTTGTGAAGTACTGAGCTCCACTCAAGCAGTCCATAAGATCATCCATCCTTGGCAAAGGAAATCGGTACTTGATGGTTATCCTATTTATAGCTCGAGAATCTGTACACATCCTCCACTCTCCATCCTTCTTTGGTGCGAGTACTACAGGTACTGCACATGGACTCAGGCTTTCTTGAATCAAGCCCTTCCTCAACAACTCCTGAACCTGTCTATTTAGCTCCTTTGTTTCAGTAGGAGTCTTCCTGTGAGTAGCCTTGTTAGGCAAACTAGCTCCTGGAATTAGATCTATCTGATGACTGATTTGCCTTACTGGTGGCAATCCATCTGGAACATTATCAGAGATAATATCTCCAAATTCCCCTAGTAAATCTGAAACTTCAAATGGTATTTCACTACTACCTTCTTTATCTTTCCTAGGAATCAAAGCATAGCACATATGCTGATGTTTCATGCCATCTAAAAACTTCCTTCCATCAACAAGACAAATCCTAGCACTGCTACATACCTTTTCACCTTCCTTTTTCATGGGCTTCAATTTGTGGCGAACTCCATCCTTTATCAGAGAGTATGTGTTTGCATGCCCATCATGCACTGCATGTCTATCAAACTGCCATGGTCTACCCAACAATAGATGGCAAACATCCATCGAAATAACATCACAAAGAACTTCATCATGGTAACTCCCAATTTTGAATTTCACTAAACATTGTTCACTTACGAGGACCTTATGATCATCTTTTACCCAAGCAATCCAATAGGGTTGGGGATGTTTCTCCCTCTTGAGCTTTAGCTTAGAGACCATCTCTTCTGATACCAAGTTATCAGTGCTACCACCATCAATGATCACGTCACAACATTTATCCTCACACTTGCATCTGGTACGGAACAAACTCCTCCGTTGTCCTAGTTCAATCTCACCACTTAGTAGAACTCTTTCATTTACCAAGGTCTCTCCTCTTTCTGCATCCTCTAAATGTGATGATTGTGCATCCTCATCCACATGAGCAACCATAGCTTGGCCCTCAGCTCTCCTATCTGTCCTTCCTTATCATTGAGGGCATTCAAAGGCACGATGACCTTCTTCATTGCAATGGAAACAGGTACCACGGAAGCCTCCTCTTCCTTGTCCACATCCTCTACCTCTTCCTCTCTGATTTCCAAAGTCTTGGTCACGGGAGCGGTTGAAACCCTCATTCCTTTGGTTCCTTCTAGTACTCTCATCTTCATTTTTCTTTTGGGTTTCATTGCGGCCTCCAGATGATCTATCACTTCCCCTTGCTCCTTGACTGCACCCTCTTTGTTTTCCTTCAAACCTTTTATTTAGCTTCTCTTCAACTTGTAGGGCAAACTAGTATGCCTCTTCAACGCTGGCCATTCTTACCAGACTTAATTCCTCCTGGATGCTAGGTCGCAACCCACTGATATAACGGGAAACCTTCTCCTTATTTGCTTCTGCATGCCCCGCTCTAATCAAGAGTCGGTAAAATTCCTCTGCATATTCTTGGACTGATCTTCCTGCTTGCTTTAACCCATGCATCTTCTTAAACAAATCAAGCTCGTAGTCCACAGGAATGAACTGCTTCTTCAATTTGTCCACCATGCGATCCCATCTTGTGATCTTCTCCTTTCCTCTTCTTTTTCTTTCCAATTGAACCTCTTGCCACCAGATTTTGGCATGGCCTTTCAGTTTGGCCTTTGCAAACTTAACCCTATCTGGGTCCCTTATATCCTCATACTCAAAGTATTCTTCCAGTTCATTGATCCAATCGATCAACTCATCTGGTTTCAGATTTCCTGAAAATACACCCACTTCAATTGTGGGTCTTTTCCCAAACTTAGTAATGGTCCTAAAAAGCCTTTCCTCTGCATGATTCAAAACTTCCCCGTCAAATTCCTCTTCTGGTCCCATTACTTCTTCTTCATTGTCATCCTCACTGTTGTCACCTGTGGCAACATTTTCTCCTCTACAGAGCTCCTCTTGCAATGCCTACACCTGCCTTTGGAGGGCTCTAACCTCCTCAAGATTAATAGCTCTGGCCCTTCCACCACACTCTCTTCGTGGAGGCATCTTCTTAACTCAAACCCACAACCACACAGTCCTGGTGCAAACTGCCTCACAGTCGGCGCTCTGTCTACACACTCAGGAAAACCTGCTCTGATACCACTTGATGGGGACACAACCCAAGAAAAGAATGGACACAACAGAAAAGGGAAATTGTATTAACTGAGAAAATAAGCTAGTACAAATAGTACATAGAAAATAAACTTCAAAACATGCCCTAAGGGCTTACAATAGCATAAATCTGGAGATAATTTATCCTTTCAGTACCTCCTCTCAAACTCCACTCCGAACTGCCTTTTACAATGTCATAAATCTCCTTAAATAGACCCCGGAGGGTTAAGGACTGGGAGTACATTCTAGAAAGTGCTAGTAGGCATCCACTGACCAAATAGAAGGTTCCAAAAGCTGCGTTAGAAGTCGGTGCAAATCTAGAAGAATCCAAAAATGGTAACCGAACTTCCAGGAGGCATAACTTTTGAACCGTAGCTCCGATTGACGAACCGTTTACATTTTTGGAAAGCTCTTGAAGTGCTCTATAGCCCTATAGACTAGATTTTCTCGTCCCCCATTTTTCAGCCCTTTTTGAGGTCATTTAATGCCCCTAACCTGACTTTGAAGCATTCTTAGGAGGTCTCCAAAACTCGAAAAACTGCAATAACTTTCAAACCGTGGGGCCTTTTGACCTGATTCTTTTTCTAGAATGCTCTAAATCACAATTACATTCATCTAGCCAATTTACACCTTCTAGGTCACCAAAATGATGGCCAAATTGCATGCTCCTATTTTTTCGAGATTTTCTAGCACACTGATAGCTGAACTATGAGAGTTGGAACCTTTATTTGACCCAAATGGGTATCCAAAAATGAAAAGACATGAAATAGAAACTAAGTCTAAGTACATTTTTTTGGGTGACACAGGATTGCCCTTATACCTCTGGATGCTCCTGCATCATATTTTTTGTGTACACTTGGTCGAGAGTGGGATGCACTACATTTGTATATTGCAAACAATAAATATTGGATGATAGTATGTATTGAATGATGTCAACATTATTATCACACATTATCATGGGAAGGTGTGTCTTCATTAGTTAAAGAAGCTCATCGTAATGGAGATTGCGATGTTATGCAAAGGGAAATAGATTTAGCATATGGTTTAAGAGATCTCTAGGTATGTATATAATTGTTAATCACCCACATGTTTATCAGCACAAGATGTAATAATTTTTCCATGTTTGGTATATTATTGTAGGTCAAACACTGCAAGGAGGATGTTATGAAATGGTCATAAATATCATATCAAAAGTTGGATGACAAGAAGAGAAGATGTGATTCTAGGATAAGTATAGTCTTTCAAGTGACTAATATTTCATCTAGAAATAACTTACATCCTCAAGAGTCTCAAAACTAATACTATGCATTTTGGATGATATACTTGAGTGTAACTTCATTTCCTTCAAAATAGTTCTCTTCATCATCAAATGGTACATGTTATGACTTAATCAAAATGATCCTAATAGATCTGTTATTGAACATGACAATGAATTTCTAGTGATTAATACAAGGTCATTTGAACCATTTGGGGATGAGCCCTATGTTCTTCTGAGCCAATGTTAAAAGGTATTTTACTTAGAGATTTCACATAAATTGGGTTGGTCATTTGTTGTTAGACATGATCCAAGAGGAAGGCTAATAAAGTATAATATGATGCAAGAAGAAGATATCAAAGAAGTAGAAGATGATGTAGATGATGATGATGATGATGATGATGAACAAGATGATGATGATGATGATGATGAAAAAAATGACAATGAAGATGATGACAACGACAATGATGACGATGATGATGACAATGATGATGATGATGATGATTATGATTACTCTTGCCATGATGAGGATATTGTAGGTGGTTAAGGTAAATCACATTTTCTATCCCTCACTCATGTTTTTCACTAAATATATATAGGACTGATGATAATCATTAACAATACATGCTTGAACAATATTTTTTTAATGCTCTAAAAATCTTGTCCATGCTAGTCCATGCTTTCTTTATGCTCTAACAACCTTATTCTTCAACCCTTGTCTATAATCCTATGACAATACTGCCTTCAATGAGAATAGTCAAAAATATACTATTGATTGCAATATCAGCAACACACAACATGCAAACATCAGATATTGCACCAACTAACGATATGCAAATCCCTCTTTTTACCTCTCTTTTGTTATGTGTTTAAGTTTTATGTGTTTATGATGTATTCTTTCCCTTGCACCCATTTATTGAATTCTTTCTTGGAGGCATTTGATAATGGATATATTTAATGTTGTACAAAATACAACATATGATTATTCTAGACTCATGTCTTGTATGTACCATTATTCCTAGTACAATAATGGCAAAGAACTACAAATTGATCGTGAGAGTGGAAGAGGGTGGTCCCGTAAAAGTATCCAAGCTTCTAGGTACTATAAAGTACTTATCATTATTATAAAATAGTAATTTACTTATTGATCAATCTTCTTCAACTAATAACAACATGTTTCAATTAAAAATAAAATAGAGCAACCACATTGGGGTTTTGGTTTCAACTAGAGGCATCCATGGCAGTCGTATGATCATGGTTAGCTATTGTAGTAGAGGAAGGGAAGGAGTATTTGCTAGCATGAATGCTAATGATACCATATTGGGGGAGTATCCTAGGCATTGGAGAGTATTGACATGTTGTATTCATGACTATGGTTGTCATTGATCTCAACATAGTAGTAAGTCTGTGAAGACTGATAGAATACAAGACATAGATCTTAGTTGTACAGACAATGTTTTGATTTTCTAGTGATGCATGATCATGGACATTTTTGATATAGTGTCCTTATGTGAAGGTTCAATGCACAACACATAAGTCAAAGATGTACAGAAATTATACCTAATTTAGAAAGAGCAATACAGAGACAGAGTACTTGAGAAGCAATTTTTGATATTTGCATTATATCCTTTGATAGTGATATAATCTATTAATGCGTGGCCAATTAGTGACTGATGATAATTTGATGATGATGTCAATGGATATGCAATCCCTAGTGTCACATGTGTGAGAATTTGTATAGACTATGAGCTAACAGTGCTATTGTAATTGTAAATTAATTAATTATCTTATTATAATTAACTGGAAAAGCCTTACGTCTAACTCAAGGAATTATTTTGAAGATATGGTATAAAGGAAAGATTTTTTCCTTGTTTGTAACATGTAGTGATCATTATATTGAGTACAAAGTGTGAAAAGGAGCAACGAATGCAAGTAAGCAGTCCAAGGGATTATTGGATGTGAGATTTGTGATATGGTTACAAGATTAGAAGGGGCAGAAGTTTGGTTTACAGGATAGAAAGAGGAAGGAGTAGTACTATCCATTTCTATTATTCTACAAGGAATAATACAAAGATCATTTGGATAGTGGGTTCATAGATCTTTCCCTTGAAGTTGTTTGGGCAGTAGGTCCAACTATCTTCCACAACTCCTAATAGGGACTGATACATACTGAATGCTATTATAGACTCCTAATAGGTTCCATCCTCTAACAAGGAATATTTATATTAGTATGCCATCTTGTGGGTACCATCCCCACTGAGGTTTTCCCTATGATCAAGGGTTTCCCTAGTTAACATATCTGGTCTTATTGTGCATGAGTATCTTGTTGTTGATTCTAATTATATTGTTCATATGGTTACGTTTGATTAAGGTTGATAATTGTGATAATAGTTGGATAACTAATTCACCACCCCCCTCTTACTTACATTGGTGGACTATATATTCTAACAATCCTTTCTAACGTCATAATGGCTTATGATATAGAGAGACAGTTAAATATTTTTGGCCAAATAACAAACGGAAGCATCAGAGTCTTCACACTAAGAATAGGGCCCTTGAGAGAGATGTTACAACCAAATACGGAGGGAAGAAATGAGTGTGATCATAGAGGATAAGAACCAACTGAGCACCCAATGAACAGATTTGTGGAAAGGTGGGTTTTTGCGTGGTAGCCCAAAAGTTTTGCAGGCCAAAAATAGCAAAGGATCAAAAGAAAGCTATGACATAACACCCAACACAAATAACATGCACAGTGAATGGTATGGATTTAAATACAAAGATATGGGAAGATTCAGTTAGTTTTTTAAAAATTCATGTTTTCTTTGTGAAATGGAGTGAAGAGTGCCCTATGATTGAAAAGATTAAATGCTAGTCAAATAAACAATCGAGGCAAGTTAAAGGATTTAAAACCCTAGAAAGTGGTTTCTACATGGTGACTATTGACTATGCATAGGATAGAGAATGGATCTTAAATAGTGGTCCTTATATGTTGGAAGAGAAAGTTTCCTATATGAAACCATGGGTGGAAAATGTTGATCCCATAAAGGAAGCTATTCCAACATTCCCGATTTGGATAAGCTTGCGTAATCTCCCATAGGAATACTAGAATGAAGCTTCTTATAGATTGATAGGGGATAAGTTGGGTAGGTATTTCAAGTCAATTGAGATGGTGGAAAAAGTGAGCTTGCACATGTTTCTTCAAATATGCATCCAATGGAATGTGTGTCTATTAGAAATAATAGTCCACCAAGATAACTGAGAGGGGAGGTGAATCAATTATCCAACTAAAATAGTTATCAACCTTAATTAATATTTATTATGTAACCAAAGTGAAAAAAAACCTTAACAAGATGCACATACACAATTACACCAAATTTTTTAACTAGGGAAACCCTTGATCAGAGGGAAAACCCTGGTGGGAATGATGCCCACAAGATATAATGATATATATTCCTTGTTAGAGGATGGACTCTTTTAGGAGTCTATAAAAACATTCAGTACATAAGAGTCCCTATTAGGAGACTTTGAATCCTTGTTAGAAGATTCCAACCCTATTAGGAGTTGTAGAAGGCAGAAGGACCCATTGTCCAAACAGCTTCTAAGGCAAGACCACTGAACTTCACTATCGAACTAATCTCTCAACTATTCCTTGCAGAATAATTGTTCGTACTGTGTTTTATCCTCTTTCCTTTATCTTGTCAACCAAACCAATCACTGTCAAACCTTATAGACTAGGTCACAAACCTTAGATCCAAATATCGAACCTTGGATCTCAGAATAAAACCTCAATAATGAAGTTTTCTCCAACTTCGTTATGTTGCTTATCTTCACATATCAACTTGATTACTCAGTTTTCATATCTTTTCTCCTCTTTTCGCTCTTCTTCCTTACTAGTATAACAAAGGAAAATTTCCTTCCTTTATATCGAGTCCATAAAAAAATTCCCTTGAGTCGGCTATTACACCTTCTCAATTAATTATTATAGGACCTCATTAAGAACATGTTTTACTTAGTGATAACATCAATATGTTGCCTTGTGACTTGAATAACTTTCCATACGTGTAATATTATGATGAGTGAGCTTAGCCACATCATCTCCAACATGTCTTCTACATATATTTAACCTTTCTTCTCAAAATAACAACTCTGCTAAGAGATATAACAAGTTAACCAAAACATGCTTTTGTAAACTCTATCTCTAAATAGTCCTCACCAAAACTTGCATAACTTCTTCCAGACTTAATATTTTTTGTACCTGAGGTTAGCTGCATGTATTAGACACTTATTAGTATCTCCCATTAACATCACTAGTGAAAATATTCAACTATTTGTCTATACCAACTTAATATTTATCGTTGTTCTTCTGTTAGATACGACAAAAAATTGCTATGTTGACATCAATGACAAACACAATCATGAATATAACATATCATCGTGATAATGATCTAATCATGTTTCTACAATACTCTCCCATAGGAATATGATTAGCATCATGCTTTCAACAGTATCACCCACTACCAAAACTTATTGAGCTTCACACTATAGAAGGGGTATGGCAAAAACCACTTTATATCGAGGAAAACTTAATGGTTTGCATGACATGTCTTAGTGAAGACCATGAGGAAGATGGATGTGTGATCTCTAGGAATGGGAAAATCCCTAAAGAGGGGAAACTACTATAAAGAGTTTTCACTTTATTAGCCTCCAAAAACTTCATTCACAAAGTTTCTAGCAATGGCAACAAAATGGGAATGTGAGATCCTTTCCAAAGATGAAGATAGAATAGGAACCAATAGAAAGTTGAATATGCAATCCATAATGCTTATGATGGAGGATCTAGTCTCTCTAGAAGACAAATGAGGAAGAGTCATCAAGATAGGCACAACAAAAATTGAGTCTAAGAGTTCCAAAGGTGAAGAAGAGGAGGTTTCTACAGAGGACATGGGGCAAATAGAAAGAGAGGTAGATGGTTTTGACATGGATACATTTCTCAAGTAGACTAAAAAACCCTGATGAAGCTTTTCAAAGATAAGTTGCCAAGAGGACGAAGAACTTCGTTGTTATGTTTTAGTAGATGTGGGTCAAGAGGATGAAGGGTTTAAAGATATCCATATCTCACCTATGGGTAACTTGGAATACTATTATGAGTCTATGAAGGATTTAAGTGGTTAAATGATGGAGTTGGAATCAAATGAGGAAACTGATGGGGATGAAGAAGATGTGTTGGGTTTAGAGGAGATTTATATCTTAACTAATAAAAGATCCTTATCCCAAACATATGCAAAGGACTCTTCAGTCAAAGTTGGGGAGAAAAAGAAACAAGGTCGAAAAAGTAAAAAGACTTTACTTCAAGAAGCTGGTAGTGCAATAGGACAAAGCAAATTAAGATCAAGAAGAGGTTATCCCTCTTTATGGAGGCAATGAGACTCCTTTCCTGGAATGTCACGGGTTGCAATGCCCTTGAGAAACTCTGCTTGATCAAGAGACAGCTTGATCAAGTAAAATCGAAAGTTATTTTTTTGCAAGAAACAAAGATAAAGAAGGAGGATGTTGATTTTATAAGTTGATCTTTTGGAAGGTGGAAGAGTTGTTGGTCTGAAACTCATGGAGCTTTTGGAGGCCCAGGGCTCTCATGGAGAGAGCAATCAATACAAGTGGAGGCAGTTTAGTCTGCCCAACATTGGAAATGAGTTAGAGTTTTCTCTAAATAACTTAATGTTGGTTTCAACTTTATAAATGTTTATGGCCCCACCCAAGATAGACAGAAGAGGGATCTATGGCAAACATTAATAGGAATTCTTAAGATGGTAGGGAATGAAATTAATATCCTTGGGGGAGACTTTAATGCCATTTTAAATCCCCTGGAGAAGCGAGGTGGAAGAGGATGGTGTTGTGTAAGCCAAAATAATTTCAATAATTTTTTGATGGATAACAGGCTCTACAATATCCCTTTTAAGAAAGGGGGGTTCACGTGGACAAACCACAGATAGGGTTTTGTGAATATTGCTAAGAAACTAGTCATTTCTTGTTGTTTGGAGATTGGTCAAGATGTAATTGGACATGTGATATTGAGATCCTACCAGTTCATGGGTCTGATCACTTTCCTATAGGTTTAAGACTTCAAGAGGAGTCTTCCCCAGATAGATGCCCTTTCAATTTTGAAGCTATGTGGTTGAGTGTAGATGGTTTCAAAGATTTAGTGAAAGGATGGTGGTTACATGCTCCCATGTATGAAGGTAATAAAGCCTTTACTTTCTTTAAAAAGTTACAACTCTTGAAAGAGTAGTAAAAAATTTAGAATAGGGAACATTACAGAATATATTTGATAGAAATCTTTCTTTAGAATCCTCTTTGAAGGTCTTAAATGAAAAGATGATTGACTTAGGGATGCAAGAGGAGGATTTTGTTAAGGAAAAACTTTTTAAGAAAGGAATATGATGAATTTTTAGCAAGGGAAGAGGTTTTTTGGAGACAAAAATCACATGAGACCTAGCTCAATAAAGGGGATAGAAATACAAAGTTTTTTCACAACTTGATCAGAATAAGAAGGGCTTTTAATAAGACATTTTCAATAAATTTGGTAGAAGGTCAGATGTTATGTTCACAGGAAGAGATAAATAGGGAAGCGATAAATTTTTTTCAAAACTAAGGGCATAGAAATGAGGTGGATCAACTAGAGGTGATGAAGGTCTTAGATGTTATCCCTCAATATATATTTAATAATCAAAATACAATTATGATCAATAAGGTCTCCGAGAGAGAGGTGAGAAAGGCTTTATAGGGCTTGGGAAGTGATAAAACCCTAGGCTCTAATGGGTTTTATGTACTTTTATTTCAAGAATTTTGAGATGCTATAGGGAAGGAAGTAAGGGAGGTTGTGGAGGAGTCTCGACAAGAAGGTTTTGTCTTAAAAGATTTGAATAATAATTTTATTGCTTTGATCCCAAAGAAGGAGACGGTGGAAAAATTTGAGGATTTTTGACCAATTGCCTTATGTAACACAATATATAAGATTATTTCTAAGGTTATGGAAAATAGCCTAAAAAAAGGTCTTAAATTCAGTGGTCTCTATTGAATAAAGTGGTTTCTCTCCAAGAATATCTATTTATGAAGGAGTAATTATAGCCCACTATTAGGCTAAGAAAGCTAGAGAAATGATAATTAAATTACATATAGGGAAATCTTATGATAAGGTGGATAGGGGTTTTCTAGTTAAAGTTCTCCAGAGGTTTAGTTTTATGGGAAGATGGGGGAAATGGGTGAACAATTGTATTTCCACGCCTCACTTCTCAGTATTGGTAAATCGAAGCCCTCAAGATTTCTTTGAAATGGATAAAGGGATTCGTCAAGGGGACCCCCTTTCTCCTTTTCTTTTTGTTATTATGGTAGAGATTTTAGGCAAATCAATTACTAGGGAGAGAGTGTTAGGCTCTTGGACAAGGGTGAATATTGTTGATGGTGTTGAGGTTGTTTCTCATTTGCAGTTTGTGGATGATAATTTATTGGTTGGGGATGCTTCTGAAATGGAGGGTAGAGAAATGAAGAATACACTTGATCTTTATGGTTGGGTTTCCAATTAGAAGATGAGTTGGAATAAGTCAAAGATTTTCTTTTTCAATGTCCTAGCTAATAGGCCTAGATATATAGGAAGAATCCTCAACATAAAGTGTGGCTCCCTTCCAAGTACATATCTAGATATTCCCATATTTTAAGGGCATAGCATGGCTGATTTATGGAAATATTTGAAGGAGAGGACCTATCTGATCAATAGAAGGAACTCTTGAAAAATATTTTTTTAGAAAAGGAGGTGTGTAAAACATATGGGGAGGATAAATTTTGCTAGTGTGCTTCTTCAAAGGGAGATTATTTAGTTAAATTAGGTTATGTTGAAATTAGGATTGCTTACCTAAGGTAGGAACATTTGCATGGTTAGCAATGCAGGGGCACATACTGATAGATGATCCAAGAAGGAAGTTTGGGTTTGCAGGGCCTAGCAAATGTGTTATGTGTAAACAGGAAGTAGAAACAATGGATCATCTCCTCCTGAGCTGCCCCTTTGCTTAAGAAATGTGGAGTGGAGTGACAAGGAAGCTAAACTAGCATGGTCCATGGTTAAATTCAGTGAGAGATTCTTTATAAGTTGGCCAAGGCCCCTGCAGATCTATGTTATCAAACATATGGTTGTGAGTCACTCGTTTGTCATTTGGGAAATTTGGAAGGAGAGAAATAGACACATTTTTCAAGCGAGAGAAGAGTCTATTGATCATGCCAAAGGGAGGACCGATGTTTCAATTGAAGAGGTTGTTTCAGTTGCCACCTTTAGAAGTAAGATGAAACAAATATGCTTCACTAAAAGTGACAGTTGAATACAGATATTATGGCTAGGGATTAGGATTTAAAAAGAGGCATGTTTCACTCAGAAGAGTAAGAAGGTAGCTGTGGAAACAATTAGTTGGGTGGCTCTAGAGAAGGGATGGTTTAAAGTTAATTTTGGTGGGGTGACCAAGGGTAATCTAGGACCTTTAAGGGCAGGAGTGATTGTTCACGATTGGAAAGGGGATACTTTAGCTCTTGCAACAAAGAAGACTAAGAATGACACTAACAATATGGTGGAATTCAAGGCAGCTTTTTTGGCAGTCCAATTTGCTAAAACTTTGGGGATTCAAAAGTTGCACCTAGAAGGTCATTTGATGGTCATAATATAGAGGCCATCTGGCTATATCAGATTCATGCTTAGCACTTAGTTAATTTTTTGCAAAAAATTAGAAGTGTTTTGGATATTATAGAAGATTTTAGACTTAGCCATGTAAGAAGGGAAGACAATCATGAGGCAAATAGGTTGTCAAAATGGGCAAAAAAATTTGAATTTTAAGGGAATTGTGAATTAGAAAGATTTGACAATGTAGGACAAGAGTTTTAAAAAGGAACTGTGCACTCACAAGTGCAAAATTTATTCCTTTAAGATTTTGAATGTGAGAAATTTTTATGATGATAGGGAAATGATTTTTTTGATGGTTGGCAATGAGCTTTTGAGCGAATAAATAAGGCTTTAAATGATCTAAAGGACAAATTGGGTGCAAGTGAGGTCATTAAATAATGGGTTTTTGAAAGAAGTGACAAAGTTAGTTTCTAGTTTGAAGGTTTTGTTTGGAAGAAGTGACAGAGGGAGCGATGGAGCCTACTTTCACTTTTTAAACTAAAAAATAGCAGAAAGTGTTGAAAATAGATTGATACAAGTATAATAAATGTGTTTGAATCATTGTTTTGTCACTAATATCAAACTTGCTACTTACTGGTAAGATAATTGCTTATGTGATTTAAGTACTATCATTTGTTTGATTGATGAAGAGGATTTGATCAAATGAGGTAACAATAGCACCTAGAGGAAAGGTTGAGTTGTGATATGGAAAAGGAGTACAAGGATCAGTTAAGACAGTGATATTATAGTGTATTGATAATCTACTTAAGGTTGCAAAGGATGGTTACACTAATTAAGTTCAAAAGAACAAGTTAAACGAAGTTTGTCTACCAAGCTTAACATTCTACATAGTAAGTGCTGAGAAAAGTTAGTGCAAGCCAAGCAAAAAATCAGTTGGAGCTAAGCAAACTCAATTTCAGTGTAAGTTGAGTGAGATAGAGTAAGTTGAGTAAAGTTTAGTTGATGTCGAGCACCAAAAAAATTTAGTACGTGCTGAGTGATTTGATAGAGGATATCGAGCAATGCAGTATGTGTCGAGCATCAAAAGCCAGTTAATGCCAAGTCTTAGCATTATGAGAAAGATCGAGAATTTGATGAATCTAAGCTGACAAGTTTGATTTCTTGTATTGTGTGAACCGTATGGAAGATAAGATTGATGAGCTGGTAGCACAGAATTCATGGTGAACCATTTTGAGGCAAATTTAAAAAGGATTGAAGGAGAAGTTTCTAGAAAGGGATGAAATGAAATAGTGGATAGATTCATTGAATCCTACCTAATCTAACCTAATCCTAAAATGGACGATGGAGGATTAATGACAAAATATCTTAATTCTCTATTTATAGAGATGGCTGGTCAGAAGCAAAGGTTGTCATGTGTGAGAATCTAAGGAAGATAAGGAGTGTAGGGTATTGCTTCATTCAGTGACCTAAGAGAAGAAACTGCATTAGCAAGCAAAGAAAGAAGGCTTAAGGGTATGGATGCTTGAAGGGTGAACAAGTTATCAAAGATGAAGTGTGTGAAAGCCAAGTAGAATGGAAGACTAAAATAGGGATCTGTAATCTGTAAGTGTGTTGTAAGTTGTTATCAAATCAAGCCTTACTATTACTCTATAATCATTGTACCAATCTAGGGTAAATCCTTTGGATTAAGGTTGACCTGATAGGAATTTGTGGCATTCCAAGTGAATGATCTAAAGTCCTTTAACAAGGCTCACTCCTAATAGGGTGATTGAATCCTTTAACCAAGTCACGTTTAACAATGTGCATTATAACCTTTAACAGGGTTGACCTTTCATAGGGTATCACTTTAGAAGAGTGAGAATGAGTAGCATGTTATTGGTGGTTTTTCCCAAATTGGGTTTCCACATTAAATCATTGTATCAAATGTGTTATGTTTCATGTTTACATTTTTTTAAATTTGATTTGACAATAACCTACAAGTTTAAGTGATCGCATAATCTAATGGATGCATGCATGATGAAAATGTTTTATGGATATGGGTTCACTAAGCTATGAAAAGTTTTGATTGTACATCTAGACCTTGCGTAACAAATTCACCCACCCCCCCCCCCCCCCCCCCCCCACTCTTAGTTATTATAAAGAATTCCAACATAAAGCTCTATTTGGGCTAGTGATAGATCACCAACTAAAATTGCCCTTGAAATTTCCATCACTAGTGGTTATGGCAGTTGTCAAGGAGACTGTAAGGTCACTCTTCTAGGAGGCAAAACACCACTAGAAGGTGAATGTTGACATAGGAGAAATGATTATGGCATGGCCACTAGAATTGAATGGGAAGGAGGACATAGTGATGTGGGTGATGCACTCTCTTTTTCCTTGGGATCTAATTATAGGTGTAGAATCTTTGATAGAATGAGCAACGTTGAATTTCGGTTTCGATTATAATGAATGTTTTGCAAACTAAGAAGAAGGCATGGAGAAGGGGTGTTATTCTTTCCTTTAGTGGCCTATGCACTATGATCAAAAAGCTTACAAGGAAGGCATCACAGTGGCACAAGATAAATTAATGCTTGAGATAAGATGCTTTTAGGAAGCTTAGGAAAAATGGGTCTTATGCTTTTTGATGTTCATTCCTTATCGTCAATCCTCTATTATTCTATGACATTGAAGGATGCAGGTTCAGGTGTTTTACCCAAAAGTTTAAATGGTGCAATATTGGGAGAGGTTTTATTTTTTGGGGATGTTTTGATGTTGTGAAAGATGTGGCAAGGCGTTATTTTTTTGTAAATTTCAAAATGCAGGAAAATCATAAGTTTGAAAGTTAATTGAATGGGTTTTTTCATGCTCACCTATTACAAAGCAAGGGCTAGGAGCATTTTGAAACCAAGGAGCAGCAACAGAAGCAGTGCAACAAAGAAATGAAGGAGGTAGACATGGTTATTTTTGGAGGGTAAGTAAAGCCCAAGTTTTGAACCAATGCAAGGTTGGATGGTGACATGAATAGCATATAGTGCAATAATTAATATGGCTAAGTCTTTTTTAAGCCATTTTCACCTTTGTAATTAAGGGGTTATAGGTGTTAATATGTTTTATGGTAGAAGGATGTATAGGGTATTAGTAAGATGATATGGCCCAAGACATGAGGCCCATTTTCCTTATGTATTTGTTTTTTCACTATTAATAAAATAATAATTGTTACCGACCAAAAAAAAAACTTCTTTGACTAATGATGGCATTATTTTTTTATGGGGAAGATATTTTTTATAGAAAACATGGTGAGGATTCTTTACGAATATTTGAGCCCACCCTTCATACATGGTGGAACATCATATCTAAAATAAAACCCCAATCCACTATTGTTGTTTCATATACTTGCAAGATTATTTTTCCTTTGATATATTTTCTTGAACTATATTAAAGGTAGCTTCACTTCATTTGCGAATCTAAAAGGTTTTTTTCCTTAAAAGGTAGAATCTCCAAAATAAAAAGTTAAAAGTGATCTCGTAGAGAGTATGACCCAGCGTTTTGGACCTGCTACATTGAAGAAAAATAAGGTCCTTAAGAGAGTCAAACAATTTTTGGAATATAGCAGGGATCAGTACAAGAAAAGTTTAAAGCTTAACCCCAAGTTTGATTATCCACCCTATGTTCCTGATGCTGAGTGGCAGGCTCTAAATTTGGATGGGAAGGAGAAAGGTGAGAAGGATAAAGTTGGAAGTACACTAGTAGAGGGTAACAGAAGGTATGCAATAACATTTATATTACTAATTAGTCTTTATATTTATACAATCTAACATATTTCAAAATTTTCATAGATTGCCTGATACATAAAAGGAAACACATGCAAGAATAGATAAGCATGGGCAACACAAGCTTGACGTGGTGGTTATATCAAACTTGTCACACAAGTTGTAAGTATTACACTCTGAAAAATCATATGTAAAAATTTATAAATTTCAATCAATTTTGTTTTGATGAAAAAATGTAAGTAAAATTGATGATACAAAGCAAAAATGTAGGGCATGAAGTTCCATAAAACTCTCACAGAAGAGGACAAGAGGATTGGTTGCCAACAAGGATTTAAAGTCATGGCTGAATGGGTACAAGATGAGATCAGTGCCCAAGGTTCTAATGATAGATTTTTGCTCGTCCAGGTAAGTAAGCTAAATAAAAATTTATTATTTCAACTTGAATACTTTACCATTTAGTCTAGTATATCAAGTAGTCATTTCCTTCACTTGTCTCATCTAAACTGTCATCCTAATTTTCATGACATTGGAATGCAATCTAAGAATCCTGCTACACAATCATGATGAAGTTTCAAATGTGCATCATATTGATCGAGGTATACATTTTCTATTCAAATTTTTCTATGTAATGATTAGTACAAGTAAACATCTTAAATTATTTTTAGTGTAGTAACACAAAGTCAATTGCAATTGGTGTTTGGATTAATGTAACATTTCAAGAGGTCGGTGTTAATGAGCATGTCAAGGTTGAAGTCATACAAAATGATGTGGCTAGAAGAGGTAAATAACACCAAAGTTATGTTCTTTAAGGGAATGAAATAATTGTAACCATTTTATTTGCTATTGTAGATTCCCCCCTTGTGCAACGTCATAGCAATAGGCATACAATGAGATCACAAGAAGAGGTTAGAAGAACTAATCAGGGGGAGAATGATGATAACGTTGATACTCCTCTTAGGGATTACGTGAAGAAGAAAAAATGATTGTAATCAACGTACCTTATTTGATGGCTATTGACTTTTATTTGTCAATAAATTTAATTACATGCAATTAGTTAATGTATATGAATTATACAATGTGATGATAAATATTTGTGAATATTATGTGTTAATATTGAATCTAATATCTTAATGAATTTTATCATGTGATAAATGAATGAATGTTACATTTTATTAATGGTTGAAAGAATGAATTAATGTTTGATGTTAGTGGGGAATTTAGAATCATGTACAAATGAGCTTTCACCTTCACATGGTTGGTCCTGTTTAGTAGAGAATATAAAAGTATTCTTGAGACAAAGTGAAGCTCAACATTAACCTTTGCCTACATCAAAACTTTCTCACTCCACCTAGGAACCTTCTCATTCCTTTCATGAAGGAAATGTTGCAGTTGATTGGATTGCTAACCAGGCTATCCAAAGGGAATGTAAGATGACTTGGCATGATGACCTAAGCAGGAGTGTGGATTTAAAAGCTCTAATTAATTATGACAAAACTCATGTGATGGAAGGTAAGATCTTCTAAGATTAGAAATTTAATGATAAGTGGAAGTGGGGTTACGAAGGACAATGTTATATTCCCTAGACAATACCTAAATGTGATTGTTATCCTTGTGTGGCACGTAAGTGTTTTAATGAGTGCCTTGGTTATTTTAATGAACACCTTGGCTTTTCTCAAATTTTTACGTCTATGTGTCTGCTCAACTTTTGCCTCTCGTAGAGAAACAAAGTTTTTGGAAATGGGTGGGGAACCGAGAAAACAAGAACCAAAGAACTGTAAAGCATGGAAGGTCAAAGCCTCTGTTTGTTAGATTCTAAAGAAGGGTAATGTCACTACTTACCTGGAGCAACTTCATGGCTACAAACCTCATGTCATAGAGGCATTCTTCAAAATTTGGATCAAGGATAGGGTTTCCATGCATGGGGTTACAATTCATTTGTCTGAAGATTTCATTACCAAAGCCACGGGGCTTCCTAAGGAGGGCATAAAATTCAGCAAGGAAACTAGTATTTCCAATGCTGCATTTAAGAAATTTTTGAAAATAGAAGAGGAGAAAAAAAATTTGAGGAAGATTGGCGACTTTTACGAGCTGAGTCAAATAAAAGTTATTTGGCAAGACGTCCTCTCTTGTATCTGTGAGTACTTCATTTTAGATGGTAGGGAAAAAAGAGTTCATAAATTTCATTTTGTGTTCCTAAATCATTTTTGATATAAAGATAGGATCTCATTTCCATTTTAACTGAGGTTATCTTTGCTTTAAAGTCTTCAAGCCCATAGGAAAAATATTCCTATCCAATTTGACATGAAGGGCTAATCCTTTTAATTGAGAATTACTGTAATAGTAAGGCTATTGTTTCTTCCCCGCCCTCTGAGAAAAAGAGGGGCTCTATTAGTGAAACCTATTCTAGGAAGAGTAAGGGAGAGGAAGGGGTTAGTGTGAGAAAGAGGAGTCTGAAGCAAGACACGCCTTAGAAAAATGCAGAGGAAATTACTGAGTCTGAGAATTTAGACAAAAATGATGAAATGAATATGGAGAATGAGGAGAATACGGATATGGGAGACTTTAGTTCAAATCTAGAGGGTTACCCTGGCAAGAAAGGTAAGACTGGAAAGGATGAGGCCGAGGAAAGTTATGACAAAAATATAGGGTTGGAAAATGTTGGATAAGAGGATAAAAACTAGAGTGAGCAACCCCAGAAAGCTAGGGAGGAAAATTTGGAGGAAGAAATGGGGAAGGAGAAGGATGACCTCACTGGTAAGGGTGCTATGAATGTGGAGGAAGATTTGGGGAAGGAGAAGGATGACTCTACTGGTAAGGATGCAATGCTTTCTTTCCTTCACACTGCCAAGCTCAAGGCAGACTCCTCTCTCCAAGGTGATTCCTAGATGTACAATGAGTTAATGAATCTGAAAAGAAGAATGGGAAAGATGAAGCAGGACTAGGAAGCTAACCAAGCTAAGATCATTCAGCTGGATGTTCAACTTGGCAATATCCCAGAGAAGCTAAAGGAATATGAACATGAGCTCCATCTTTTGATTAAAGAGAGTCGTAATAAGATGGAATAGGTCACTTCAAGCATCTGTGTGGCTACTACTAACTTAGGGAAGAGAAATAATGAGGCAATCATGTCTCCTGGTGGGCCAAGCAAAAGAAAAAGACAAAGTTCAAGGAAGAAGGTGGCTGAGGCAACTAGGGAATCTGTTGTTAACATTATTCAAAACACTATAGAGGTGGGCAAGGAGGTGGTGAAAATGATCAAGGAGTTGAAATAGCTATGGGTGGTGGTTCTATTAACTGGTCTCTGGTCTAGTGGTGGTTTTGGTAACTGGTCTCTAGTCTGGGTTTCTTATCTGGTTTTTGTTTCTTTTTTTCAAACTCTAGGTTCCAAGTCCTTGTAAAACCAAGTTTCGTCTACTGATCTTATTTTGTGGTTTCAGGTCCCTGTAAAACCTAGTTTTATAACTTTTATACTGTAGGTTTCAGGTCCTTGTAAAACCTAGTTGTGCTTACCTGAATATCTTTTGCTTTTCTGTTAAGGGTTTTGGGTCCCTTCAAAACCTATTTTTACCTTAATCTAAAACCATGCAAAATATTAAACAATGCACAAAGATCCTTCATCTATTCAATTCAAATTTTATACTAGCTTAAACTTAGTCTTGGAAAAGGAAGAGAATCAAGTATGATATCTACAAGATAAGTCTTCACAATCTGTCATCCACTATTTTAATAGAAATGTAAGGTCAAATGTTTAGTTGTAGCTTTTTCTCATTGATAGTGGTGCTATTGAGCATCTATGAACAAGTTTTGTGATTTTTTAGTTTAATAAATGTTGTCACTTTTTATAGTGATCATAAATATATAGTCATCTAGAGCACTCAAAAGAGTTTACATTTCCTATCCAAATAGAAGACCCCATAGCTTTTATTTCTTAACAAAAATTTAAACTATTAGTATAGTTTTCAATGCTCATTATCCATACAAAATCACTATTTAATATCTACATTTTTAATAATAATCTCATCACTATTATTTTATTGGGCACTTACCTACAATGAATTCATTTTGAGGTCTTTTCACTAATTGGTCTCACATTTTAGGATTGTTATGTAAGACATGAATCTAATTAACAATACTTAATCTTTTTTTATAGAGGATTGTAAATTGTAGCAAAATGAGAATAATTTGCAATTTTGATGGATGAGGTCTACGGCCATTTTATGTTGTGTTAGCCTGATAAATTGAACATCAATTTATCTTGTAGAAAATCATGTAAGGAAAGCTCAATTTTTACTGCAAACACAAGAATATGTTGATATCTTTTCAATAATAAATCTCCTTGACGATTCTTTCAAATTGTGGTCCAAATATGAGAAGGCATTGGAAGGTTATACAAGGACTCTACAAAAACTAAAAAATTTGGAGCCGCTTTATAACATTGGGAACTTACCAAAAATGGATTATTTTTAAGTCAGTTCTCATCCTTCACTTTGTTTTTGCTTCACACCCTATCATTATGTAACTAGTTTTTTAAAATAATTTCATTTTATGCAATTATCTTTGGCTATTAGGAAATATAGATAAACCGTATATGTATATATAGTTTAGAAGTAAGTCCATGTAATTCTTATTCTTTATATTTTGTACCATATCTATAGTTTCAACATATTAGCATTTTGTGCAATGATAGAGTATTGATTAAAATAACATCATTTTTCTTTAAAAATCACCTATATGACATTCATGATTCCTTAACATGCTTTAATTCTTTAACCTATATGATATTCGTAAAAAAAATTCCTTAATTGCAACTAAACAAATTAATTAATATCCAATATAAAACAAATTGAAAGCTACCCAAAAAATAAATATTCTCTACCAACAAAAAAAAACCTTTTTCTTAAATAAAAAAAAGTGATGCGACTTTTTCTCATAACTTTTGATTCCTTCCCCACTATTTACTCAATATTAATTGATATCTTGAGCTTCTAGTAGAAGAAATATATGATCCCTATCTTCCTTACAATATAAAATAACCATTGATGGTGCCAAGGGACCAAATTAGGTGAAATGGTGGGCCTACACTTGTTACAAAATTCAACATTTAGTAGGCAATCAAAACTCACATGGAAGGTGTGAAGTTGTGGATTATACACTTTCTATCCCCTTAGTCTAACTTGTATTTTGGGACTATGATGTGTTGAGGCTTATGTTTCAACAACCTTCCCTTCATGCTCTAAACATTGCATGGGATGTAGTTGTTTAGAAAAGATGAATTTGAATACATCTTGTTAGAAGTGCATCTTCACCTTCACCTTTTGTTCAATGTAGTTGGTGAAGATGTACTCCTTGCAAGACATATTATTATTCTTATCACTACCAATTAAAAATCTATCAAATTTGAATTGGGCATCCTTATTCTAACCAAGAATTTCTAGTTGATATGTTTGTAGATGAAGAAATCATAAATGCACAAGGTAGTACTATTAAATCAAATTACCTTAGATCTATCATTATTCTTATTTTTGTAAAAAAAAATTTAAAATGATTGTAGTTGGGTATCCCTTTTGAGCATAGATTTTAGCTAATATATTTACAGATGAAGAAACTAGAGATGCATACAATAGTATTGTTAAATCACACTGGCATAGACCTCTTACCATCTTACCATTGCCAATAAAAAATGTAATTTTTAATTGAATTTTTTCTTTGGTATATATTTTAGTTGATACATTTCTAGATGAAAAAACTAAGAATGCACAAGTAGCAGTTCTAAATCACATCAATTCAATGCATTTTGTAAAAGTAAGTAATTTTATATGATATGTTTGTAAATGAAGAAACTAGGAAAGCACAAATTAGAGCATTGTTAAACTACATTGTCTAAACTCAAAATAGAGGCCATTATAGATCAACGAGTGACAATTGCTAGAACACCTATTATTATGAACAATAAGTAGTAGTTGTGCTTATATGTTATTATAAGAATAAGATATTAAGAAACTATGAACTTTTATAAATAAGATGGTTTCTTAGAGGAATAAGGTATGGTTCAAGTTGGTGATAATCTTCTAGAAGGATGATGAACATTATGTCAAACATACATCTTCATTATCATCAAGAACTCCATTTTGTGTTCATTAGCCATTTAAAAGGACAATCAGCATAACTTGCACAAGTTAGCAATCAAGCAAAGTAATAACTATAACAAGATCAAATGACAAAGGATCCTCAAGAATAAAAACTAGTATTGATCAATCATGCCTATATATAAAGTAAGCATATCAAAAGATAATATATAAAGAACCTTGAGTTCCTACACCTAGATGCACAAATCTAAAACAAATACTCTTCAAAATATCCCAGATAAATTTTTGAAGTTGTTGGCAGATATGTGTTGTTTCTGCCCAAGGTACTAAAGAATAATAATTTTTACCCCATTGGAAGCCTAGTTACTTGTATACATTTTTTATGTCAAACATTTCCACATCCAAAACTATGCTCTGAATAGATAAATTTTTAGGGTTAGCTGATCTTATGATCAAGTGAATCTTACAAATTTAAGCCCACATATGAGTGTTGTAACACTTTAGTTGATCGATTCTTTGGTAAAGACTCATGAGTCACTGGGAAAAATACTTGGATTTTAAGTCTCAGCTTTTAAGTCAAAAAGTCTTCATCAACAAAGACTCACGAGTCACTAGGAAAATATTAATCTTAGATTAGTTTTAACATGTGAGCGTCTATACACTTACGTCATTTACTTAGCATGCCAAACAAGTAACATTTTTCGAGCAAATGTAAATTAGAGCATGCCAAGTAAACAATGAGTGCCGAGTCACTCAAGTGCTAAGCAAATAGTATGTGCTAAGTGATTCAAGAGCTGAGCAAGTAGTTTACACCAAGTAAAAGCATTAATGTCATAGTAAGTGTTGAGCACCAGGGACTTCAAATGCTGAGTAACATAGTTTTGTCATAATTGTTTGTATTGACACAAACTACCATGTAAACCACTTTTGGGTCGACTAAAGGATTGAATTATGATATATTGTTGATAAGGATGAATCTTAAGTGGGAATCCCTATGTGTTACATGCATCCAATCAGGTAAAGGGAAGGTTTAAGCGACAATATGGATGAATCACAGTCGTTGATTCATACCTAACCCTAAGTCACCTAGGTCTTCTTAAGGAGGAAAAACCCTAAACTTTTTAAGTGAGTTGAGAGGGAATGAATGAGTAGTCAAGGAGAGTTTGCATGTGAAAATAAGACATTCATGGTAACCAAGTTAAGAATTTGTCTTAGGGAAAAATTCACCCAAGATCAAAGAACTCAAACACAAACACAATAGTAGACTAGAAAGAGTATGATCAGAATATCGATATGTATTCGATTCAATGTAATGTACACTAGGAGTGCCTATTTATAAAGGCCTCTAGAATGCTTCTAGAATGCATAGGAATCAGAAACATGATAAGTCGTACAACCAGGCACATGTCCACTAGATATGGGTTATCCTCCATTAAACACAAGAGGAAGTGCGATGATGAGAGGATAAGCCTACAAAGGTGTAGGACACAAATTAATGTTGTAGACACCATGTGCTAAATTAGGGGTGCGAATAACTGTGTTGTCTACATGACAACTCAATTAATGATGCAAACTCCAGTGTTGCAGACACCATGTGTTGAATTAGAGTTTCTTACTTCTATGTTGTCAACATGACAACTCATAAAACTATGCAAACTCCTAAGTGTCTCACCAAATAACTAATAAAATAATGAAATATAATAAAAATAATGCATTAACCTAAGTAAAATTAAGTAAAGTGTAAATAGTAAATACATATTTACACCAACACCCCCCCTTAAGTGCAACTTAGGGGAATGCCCTTAAGCTTACAAAAACTAGGATGAAATGCAAGATGGGTCTCGGCTACTAGGCCATGTTAAGTACCCATGTACATAATGAAATGTGATCTCTCATATAGTGGAGAAAGAGGGAAAACCTCATGGGAAAAACCCTCCCCCAAAAAAAGAGATGTAAAGACAAGATGCATGGATGGATGGAGTAATCAAGACCCCCCCTCTACGACATACATCAAGTATGTACAATAGTGAAGAATGAGAAGAACAAAATCCCATAAGAGGAAAAAGCCCCCCCCCCCCCATAAGAAAGAAGAGGAAGAGAGACAAGGTAGTCCCCCCCCCCAATGAAGATTGTTGATCACTGATTGCTACTCCAAGGAAGAAGCTAGTCCATGAGTGCTAAATGATGTTCCTCTCCTTTAGAAGAAACAATGGAAAAGGTACAAGTGAGATGCTTCCCCTATGTGTAGAAAGAATCCAGATGATGAATGATGGCCTTGAAACCTACTCAAGTGTCCCTGTGTCAATGTTGATGGTCACACCTTCCAATGGTGTTGAAAAGAACGAGTGTAGATCTAGTAAGGATGTTTGTAGAACCTGTCCCAAGGAACCATCTATCTCCTCAACTGATAAAGAGACTACTACAATTGTTGTACATAAGGATCCACAATCACGTCAACCTGTAAATATCAATCATGTAGAAAATGGACATGAGGGTTAGAGTGAGCCCTTACAACAACTGTAGAAGGATCATCTTCATCAAAGAGAAGATGTAAATCATCAAGGATGTCTCCCAAGTCTTCTATGTGTGACTGCACGAACAAACTTGAAATGTCTGCCAAGAAGTCATCCACTATTGTTGGAGCTAGAAGACAAGGTGTACCCTACTATGCTAGACCTATCACTGTGGCAATGTATGCATGTGGACTATACTGATGCTGTGACCTCTCACTGCAATTTTTGATAGAACCCCACATATTTGAATCTATTGAAGCACTATCGTTGGTGTCACTATCAGTTTCCACAGTGTATGAAGTGCGGAGAGGAGTAGAGGATAAGCTGGGTGAACTTTCTTCAAAATGTACATCCTTCTCCATAAAGATCTCATGTGTCTTTGGATCCATAAGTCTATATGCCTTAGCATCGTCTTCATATCTGATGAAAGTACAAGGCCTAGGTGTCGGTGCCTTGCATCCCCTAGAAGATATGTTTGCCCATGTTGGACAACCAAAGACTCTGAAGTGACTCACAATTGGTTTTTTATCGCACCATGCCTCAAAAGGAGTTTTTCCATCTAAGGCATTATGAGAAGACCTGTTAAGCATGTGAGTGGCACTGCTGATAGCTTCGACTTCTAATGTAGGATCAAGAGACTTGGCTTTAATCATGCAACTTGCCATGGACTTAAGAGTCCTAATCCTCAGTGCTACAACATCTGTCTTGTGCAAACTGAATGCTGGTAGATTTTGAAGATAAATTCCCTCAAGTTTGCAAAAGTCTTTAAGTCTTTTGTCCACATATCTACTTTCATTGTCCATGCGTAGAACCTTGATGGCTTTCCTTGATTTCTGTTCAAGATGAATGTTGAAGGTTTGAAGCTTGTCCAACACTTCATTCTTGTGATGAAGAAAATAGATCCATGTGTAACATGAAAAGTCATCAATGAAAGTAAGGATGTAGTGGCCTTGGCCAATTGATGTCACTACAAAAAGTCTTGGTAGTACCATGTGAACCAACTGAAGAACAACTGGTGCTCTTGAAGACTTCCCTTTATCATACTTATCCTTGAGATGTATATCCACTGAACATGATGAACATTCACCCTTAGAAAAGTTGATGTTAGGTAGACCTTTGACCATATTTTTTGAGCAAAGTTGTTGAAGATAGAAAAAGGCAAGATGACCATACCACTCATGTCATAGTTTGATTTGTGAATTAGATTGAGTTAACAAGGCATGTGAAGGAGACTTAGGCACAAAGTGGGAGAAGGAATAAAGCCTCTTGTCATGATTGACTTTCCCCACTACAACCAATGAATCATCTTTGAGACTTCACACCATTACTAAATCTGGAAGGAACTCAACTTTGTTGTCATCTCCAAGGTGAGTGATTTGGTAAATTGAGAGGAGATTATAGCTAAGGTTTGGAACATAGAGAACATCTTTGAATTCCCCAATTTCCATCTCCACATGTCGTTTCCCTTCAACTTCCATTTTTGCATCATCTCCCACAAAGATGTGCGGTACCTATCACTACTTCAATAAAGAGAAGTCTCCCTTTGAAGAACCCATATGATAGGAGGCACCTAAGTCAAGAATCCATTCCGATGAATAACTTGTATTTGCCATAAGTGCTTGCCCTTTTCCCTTTGAAGTGGGTGGAGTTGAATCCTTGGAAGTACTGGGCACTTGAATTTTATTCTTCCTGAGTAGGTTTTCCAACTCATCAATTCTTTTAATCTTGCAATGATGCTCATCATGATTCGGCTTCTTGAAATATGCACCAAAAAGTTTGTCCTTCTTTTCATTGTTTCCCTTCTTGTTGGAAGAAGAATTGCCTTGCTATAAGGAGGATTGTTGTGTCTCAGATTGTGATTTTTGCTTCCACTACTTTTTCTTGTTGTTGTTATAACCTTTTCCTCCTTGACTTGATTGGTTCTCATCACTAGTCACCAATGCTTTGGTCTTTGATGACATGAGAAGTCCCAAATCTATCAAGTGAGATTGTTCAAGAATCAACATCTCTATAAAAGCATCAAATGTAGGCTTCTAGAAAGCACTTCCCATGGTTAACCTATGAATATTATAACTCAAAACAAAGGAAGCATACTCTGAAAGTAGCCTCTTCAAGATGTGATGAATCAACTTTTCATCCTTCATGGGATTTCCATAATCTTTAAGTAGTGTCCTAAACTCATTGGCTTTGTTGATGTAATCTAGAATTGTGTCAAAGTTCTTTGGATCCAATAGAAGTAGATCATCCTCCATCTAAAAACCCTTTTCCTCATCCACCTTACCATACAATGCTTCAAGTTTGTCCCATGTAGGTTTGGATTCCTTGAAATTGGAAATGTGGAAGAAGAGATATTTGTGTACACAATTCTTGATTATTCCTAAAGCCTGTTGGTCTTGTTTTTGCCAATCAACAAGTGTTATAACATTAGTGGGTTTGGGCATTGTACCATCAACATAAAAACATAGGCCCTTTTCTGTTAATCTACTCCACGCAATATCTTTCCATGTAGAATAATTGTGTGAAGTTAGAAGTGGACATTTAGGTGAACCCCTGATGCAGAAAAGTAAAATAGCACAAAAGAGAGACACAAGAACACAATACACACACCCCCTTTTCACTCAATCAAAAGACCCCCCCAAAAAAAATACTTTTGGCACTTTATATGTAGTGCGTGTATAATAGGCCACTTGTCAAAATGTACAAAGTGGACTTCTAATTTTGTTGTTTACAACTACCTTTTGAGGCCCAAATCTTTCATTAAGCATTGTAGCTCAGATGTGCAACAATTCTAAATAGTAATCAATGCAATACAATGCAGAAAAGGCCCTAATGTTAAAAGTTATATTTCTATCCACAACCTTATAATTTGAATGCAGATCTGGAAAGTAGACAAAAAATAACGCACGTACAAAAAAAAAAAAAAAAAAACTTGAAAATGTGTCTAAATGAGCCCATACGAAGTGTTTCAAGTTGCAAAATGCAAGATTGAACAGGTACAATCACCAAAAAATGCAATTTCTGACAAATCCTTCCACCAAAACTAGAAAAGAACACCACCACTAAAATGTTCAGGAAATTTTACCCAAAATCAAAAAACTTGCTCCTGATTTGGAGTCTGGATGACTGAGTTATGGCCTCCCAAAGTCGGACTACAAAATCAAAACTAAATTTGGAGAGGGGTCTAGGCAGAAAATTGCAAGCTTAAATTTGATGATCAAATGACTATCACAGTAGTTTAAGAATTCCTAGGAATGATGGTCAAATAGTCGTCAAATTTAACACTGTGAAATGCTGACACGGGAAAAAAATCAACCTCCCTTGCTAACGTGGTAGGCTGACTGAACCGTGTGGATTGTACAAAAAATGACACATGGAAAATATGATGTAGCATACATATGGCTTGTGTGGAGCTACAGTGTTAATTTTGTGTGTCAACGTGCTTCGACTGACATGGTTATCCCTGGAACTGACCTGTCATGGGTCCAAGTGGAAGACACGTGGCTTTTGCAGTGCGGTCCACATGTCTGAGCAGTTGTAGAGGGCACCTGTTGCTAACGTGTGGTGGACAAGAGGGTGGGTCTGCATGGATGTCATGGTGCTTGCTGCATGGTGAAAGATTCATGGGTGTCAGATTCTAAATCACGACCGGCGAGAACCAAAAACAACAATAAAATATGGCCAGAGAAGTGCAAAAACATCGCCATAGAATATGGTCAGGCCAGAAATTGTGTTTGGCACTGGAGGATTGAAACGTGACACTCGAAAAAGAGTTTTATGATAGATGGATATTGGAAGTTTAACCCCACATCATTCACCAGTGTTTTTTACTAAACATCGCAAGTGTTAATAAAACAAGCCACTGAGTGCTTTCGACTTGGCTACATGTTGGAGGTCATCGGTTGGGAGTTGCCTATCGGATTAAGTTGCCAGGAGATAATGTCATCTACCAGACTTTGTGGATATGCCACCAGAAAATGTAGAGGTATACCACTGGGTCTTGGCCAAAAATTAGAATATTCTCTGCAATACTAGATAAAATATTCCATGCAAGGTACAGGGCTAGGGTGTCACTGCCCGATACCTGTATAAAAAGAAAATTCTCTACTGCTCGAAGGGAAAAAAAAATTCAAAAAATGCTTCCAAAAATTGCAAAAATTACAGAAAAATACAGAGAAAATTAAAATGCAGATCTAAATTAAATTAAATTGAAGATCTATTAGATCATACCGGTCGGAACTTGCAAATCGGGCCTTCGGGTGCCAATTTGCAAAAAAAAATGCTTCAAAATTGATTTTGGCCTAGGGTAGGTGAATTTATAGCCGATTTTCACTCAATCAACGTTCTAAACACAATGGCGAGGTCCGTTATGGCTCTAAACACTCCCAATTTCTATGGTACTCTGGATTTGAGTTGAGGTGCTAAAGCAACAATGGTCTTGAACGGCTATGTGAAGAGAAATTCTCCAATCTTTAATACCATGTAAGAAGTTGCCTTAGGGAAAATTTTACCGAAGATCAAAGAACTCAAACACAAGCACAACAGTAGACCAAAAAGAGTATGATCAGAATATTAATATGTATTCGATTCAATGTAATGTACACTAGGAGTGCATGTTTAGAAAGGCCTCTAGAATGCTTCTAAAATGCATAGAAATCAGCAACATGATAAGTCATACAACCAGGCACATGTCCACCAGATATGGGCTATCCTCTATTAAGCATAGGAGTAAGTGTGATGATGAGAGGATAAGCCTACAAAGGTGTAGCACACAAATTAATATTGTAGACACCATGTGCTAAATTAGGAGTGTGAATAACTGTGTTGTCTACATGACAACTCAGTTAATGATGCAAACTCCAGTGTTGTAGACACCATGTGTTGAATTAGAGTTGCTTACTTATGTGTTGTCAACATGACAACTCATAAAAGTATGCAAACTCCTAAGTGTCTCACCAAATAAATAATAAAATAATGCAATATAATAAAATAATGCATTAACCTAAGTAAACTTAAGTAAATTGTAAATAGTAAATACATATTTACACCAACACCAAGGTATTATGATCTAAATTGAATTGCAAAATCAGTTAAAAGGAGAACAAAGGAAGGAAACACTGAATAACAGAGAGACATTTAATTAGGAAGGATCAATACACAATAGTGTAGAGGTGATTTTTCATCAAGCATCAGAGTGATAATTGCATGATCATTGCTGAGACATTCTAATAGGGGAATCAGTTAAATCTCTTAACATAGTAGTCCTAACAGACTGTAATGAAATCCTCTAACAAGGTGCTTATTTAATTATGAGTTGAAGTCCTTTAACCAGACCTTTAATAGGTTAAGACCTAACAATCTTTGTAAGCTTTTAACAGGGCAGACCTTTCATAGGGTAGATCATGTTTCATGGTCAAACATTGTAACCTTCATTGGATATACTTTATTGCTACAATAGTGAAAATTTGTGGGTGTCATCCCCACCCCAATTTTACCTTCTCATTTGAGGGTTTCTAGGTAATCATATCTTGTGTCATATATGTGTTAATGCTTACTTGTTTACATACTTTAGATGTATATGCTTTACGTGTTATTTTAGTTTACTTATTGAATATGTGAGATGGATGTGTGGTGAATATTTTTATGGGTTCAAGTTTAAAGCACTGATTCACCACCCCCCTAGATCTTTATCTTTCCTATTGCAATTCCAATAGGAAAATGTGTGTGAATCTTAAGTTGAGACTTATGCGTAGTTGGGAGTGACTCTCACCAGTTGGTGAAGATGGCCAGTCAACATCAGAACACATTTTTTTGTTTTTTGCTCATTTAAAGCACCTAACTTTCCTTAAAACAAGTTTAAGGTGTGGAGTAGAATTTGAAGAAGGTGAAAAAAATATCATAGCAAAAAATGAGAGCTAGGCAAGTGATTTTTGTTCTATTTTATTAGTTTTTTCAATTCCATTGATTGAAAATAAAAAATATCTTGAATTTGGTTGTGGTTGTGGTTTTTGCAGAAATGGACATAATTTGGGTAGTGCATTATGGTCTTTGATAGGGTCTTCATCCTCTTGAAGATCATGTTTGACACACCTGACTTGAGTGAAAATAGATAATTCTTTGTCTTTAGCCTTTGATCCCCCTACTGGGGGCAAAATTTGACAGTCATGATTCATTCTCTCTCTTCCATAATTTAAAATTTTTAGCAACAAATATGAACATGTGTTCATATTTTTTGCTTCAATTTTTAACTTACAAAAAAGAGCGAATGACTCTCGTGACTGTAAAAATTTTCCCATTATAGGGGGGATCAAAGACTAACGCCATAGAGATATCTATGTCACACTAAAGCTTGGCATCTCAAATGTGATCTTTGAAAGGGTGATGACCCTATCAAAGACCATGTTATAGGCATTGCAATTATGATATATAGTAGCATATTGTGATGTCGTTTTCCATGGCTATGTTGTGCAAGTGATGACATGGTCGTCAAAACTATCCACACATTGTTGTCATAATTGTGACACATAAAAGCATATTGTGACTCCTTTTCCACAGCTATGTTGTGCAAGAGCCAACATGGTCATGGAAACTATTGACAAGAGGTTGTTGCAATTATGACACATAACATCATATTGCGACGCCTTTTTCTACCACTATATTGTACAAGCGATGACATGGTCATGGAAACTATGGATAACATAGCAAAATATCGTGACATCTTTTTCCATGGTTGTGTCGTGCAAGCAACAACATGACCATAGAAACTTTTGATAGGAGGTCATTGCAATTTTGATACATATCTATATATTGTGATACATAACTATATATTGTGATGACACACGTAAGGACTTGGAGAGTCAATTTATGATGCTTGTGGCTATCACAATTGTTGTGACAAGTAGAGACCATGGTAGTGTACGAAAAAATTGTTGTGACATCTACATTTGTCGCAATTTCCACACATTACCATCAAAATTATGACATATAGTCATTGCAAAATGCCCCCAAATGTACTAGTGATATAATGGAACATATGGTATACATGTTATCTATTATGCTAGAAATTTAAATCCAAAAAAAAAACTACAAGCATACAACTCAAGGAAAGTAATTCCTTATGGTATTTTATTCAATTATCAAATTATATCACTATATCATAAAGTATAAAGTCTTTATCCATATTCATCATTTAACTATTGAGCACCTCATGAAAAAATCCATCATATATGGTAAAATCAATTTTGGTGGTTATTGTTACAAGAATTTACATTACTATTGTAGATAATCTTGAAAATGACAATATGCTTTCTATTTTCTATAATCAATATTGGGAAATAAGGAACTGGTGGATTATGTTTATTCTAATGAGCATATGTTTTTTTATCCCAAACCAATAAAGTATGGTTTTTAAATATAGCTAGTACTCAAATACAAGAAAGTGTTCCCGATATTGAAGTACTAAGAAAGCAAAAATCCAATTAGAAAATAACTCATATAATGGCTAGATAGTGTATTATTTATTTGTTGTTCCAATCATGTAGCATGCCATGATGAACTGCTTAGTGGGTATAGTCTGACTTTTAGAAGTAGACACAAGGTTTTGGAGCTAGATGCTATTAACATACCATGAAAAAGGATATATGTTAGTAAGTTAAACAATGACCAACCTTAAAGAATGGGATGCCTAATACTTTCAAAAAAAATGCCTCTCCACACTTAATTGCTTATTAACCATTAATAAAAAAAAGTGGGGGATAAATTCAGTGGGACTAGTTGGCATGCTATCTATATGAAACCACAATATGTGTTAGTTTAAATAGATGAAATATCCTCTAATGGAACCTTGCACAACTTTTTACTTTTCCTAATTTGATAATATCATTAAACAATTTGTTTCCTTACAGTGATTGATTTTTAAAATGTTTTTTTCTTTCATTTATCTTGTAGAGATACCATTCAACTTTGTAATGCACTTAAGCAAATAGATAATAACACGTGGCTTCACTTAGTAAACCTGAATCATAGCACCTATGTTCATATCATACTACTATTGACAATCAAGAAATAATTATTGTGATTTTGTACTAATATAGTAACTATTAGAATTATCATGGTGATTAGAATAATGCCATGAGAAAACATTGAAATTTCACGGTGTATAAACAAAATAATAAAGTAATTTTATAATTATTGCAATAAACAAATATCTACAATGGTGAAACTTATATATATTATGGTAAATTTGTCACTAAGGGGAAAAATATTGTATTTGGATAAAATAAGAGTACAATCATGTGCTAACAATAAATGGTAAATATAAGAAGTAATAGTCAATTCTAATTAATCAATAAGTGAAATGCTACCTTAAAGATGCATGGCATATACAATTCTAACTAATTTTCCATTAGATTTGAACCTCTCCCACCACTTAAACCCAACCTTCTAGTTTCATATTGTAAATAAAAAATATACTAGTGCATAAAAGTGTTGGCATCCTAGACACATGCAACTTTAATGCTCACATTCAAGTATAGTTTAAATTATTAAGTTTTAAAGTGTAGCTTCTAACGTAAACCAATAATCTTTGTATAATATTTTCTATTGGTGAATATAACTTAAAAATGAGAAAAATCTTATTAGGTAATTTGGATTCATAAGAAATTGTATAATTTTAAACACAAATACATTTTTTTCTACACAAAATTGCTCCAACATTTTTTTTATCCCTCTCATTAAATAAATTCTAGAAAAAGCCTTATATTGTGTTCCTTCCATGTTTGAATGCTTTATATCTTAGGTATGTTGTTCATCATATTTCTCTCCATATCCACCCCTATTCTTTTTCAATGGTTTCCCGAGGCTACCATTCCTTCCAAAATCAATAACACACCTCTAACATCCTTTCCAAAATAGTCAATTAGCCATCACAATCTTTTTTCTTTTCTTTTTTTTCATTTACTCTTGTACCTTGTAATTTATAACTCAATATTATTTTTATTAATTGCTTTAGGATCATTGTTTGAATGCTCCAATTACAACCTTTAGTATAGAGAATCATAAACAACTAATTCCAAAAGACTGAGTTGAAGTTGAAAGATATCATGCCACCATATTAGAGTAATCTCCTTGAAAAAGATAATGTTATTTCTTGATATCCCCTCCAGATATGAAATATTCAAATATGATAACAAGTGAACGAACATACTTTAGAAGGTAACATAGGTAGAGAAAAAGTAAGTCAAGGAGGTGAATATGTCACAAGAATCTTAAAGTGATACCATAAACATCTTCTCTATCATTTGAGCTACATAAGTGACCTGTGAGAGAGTTTTTACAGAGCTAAATGTGTTACTAAATTCTAATAACAACCATTGACCAATTGTAGTGCTTTGAAAGAAGTGTTTAAGAGTACCAACCACTAGTAGTGCCCTCTTAAGTTGTCTAAATGGACATAAGTCCATAATTGATGTTTGTAAATGAAAAAAAGTTTGATTATTTTCACATAATCATGCTTTTACACAATGTTTGATTATTTTCAAAGTTTTATTCATTCATAAACTTACCATGTCAATTCCTTCCATTCTAGGCAATAATAGTAATCCTATGTGCTCATGAACCACGTATTATCTTTTTGTGTGATTTGATGCGAACTTATGATGTGATTTTCTAAGAACTTTGAAATTTATATAAATTACCTACTATAAAAAATTTAACTTATGACCTCTCTTTTAGGGGAACATGTTCTCTACCACTTAACCTTGACTTAGACTATACCATGTGAAAAATGATCCCTCCAATAAAAAATATTAAAACTATAATCATAAATATCTAATAAGAAATTAGAAATTCTTAGACCACAGACAACAGAGTGGAGTAGGTCAAGAACAGAGTCCAAACAATGGAGAGCTCAATGCAGATTATAGTGGAACAAAGCTACAATATTCTCCAAGAGGCCAATGAGAATATTAAATTGTTCATTAACAATATGGAGGAGCAAATAAATAGTAAGGAGGATGACCTGCCCCCCCCACAGTGCTAAGGACAAGACCCCTAATGATAGCTCGAGGAAGTGCACCAGATCTAGCATGAGGAAGAAATACACCTTGGAACTTGACTGGGAACTATCAGACATGAAGGAGGTGGCTGGTGGATTGATAGAGCTCAAAATAAGTGCAACATAAATGCTGAGAGATATCTCCTAAGTGTCCTAGCTTTTTTTGGCTAATCCTAGTTTTTTGTCTTAACTCCCTGGCTTTGTACTGATTTTATCTTTTAGTTTCAGGGAGGTGTTTCAATGTTTTGATTTTAGTTTCTTTTCATTCTTTAAGCGTTATGCTCTAATTATTCTATGTATTGTAAGGGTTTTAAGGCCCAGTTAAATCCTATTTTCCTTAATCAAAAAACACATTAGAAATTCTTTTATCGATTAAATGGAATTGAATGCCATGACAACTATAGGGGAAAGAACCAATAATCATTTGTGGGTCTAATAACCATCCCCTTAGAACTGCCAATTAATAATATTAAAGAGCCCCTAAAATGATAACACATGTATTGGTAACAAATCATGCATTTACTAATAACCAATCATTTTTAGCTTTTTAGGTTGGTAATTGGTCTATTTGTGCACTACTATTGGGACATCTCATAACGAATGCTAGTACATTTAGTCACAAGTATTGACATTTTTTAGTGAACAACTATTAGTGAAGAATATAGTAGTTAACATATAAAACTTTGAAATGACCATATTTTGACCACTCTATGTTCACAAGTCTCTATATAGAAATCTATGAATACCTAAAAGTTGAAACCTTAGCTTTAAGCAATTAACTCAAATATAGAGACATACCAAAAAAATATCCAAACCCAACATTACCATTTAGAACCTAAAAGACATAATCCAACATTCCCATTTAGAACCTAAAAGACATGCAAATTTGGTGTATGTAAATATTAGATCCTTTCCCTAGTTATTATTAGTCCCACCTCTTTATAGGCAGAGACTATAGTTTTCAATCGCTTCATCACAATTAATTTGCATTTTGATTATTGTGCATAGGCCCATATTTTCCATTTAACCTATGGGCCTCCTAAAATCTATCATTAAACAAAATTACTTCTTTTTATTTCTAATTTTTTGATTGGCTTTATTGTTTTTTCCTGGTAGTCTATTTTATTTTTTGACAAGAATAAATAAAGATTTTAAAACATCTCTCAAGAGGCTTGTTTCCTTCCAACTGTAGGAGGGTTTTCCTTTCTAGGTGTTAACATTGGGTACATGTCATGGAAACAACTATCTGAAAATAGGCCATGTTTCTATTATTTTATGCCACAATACTTCAGTAGATTTCTCTTTCGCTATAAGCCACCTTAAGTGCATCAGAAAAGTATGTTACTCTGACCTATATTCACAATTCAGTTAATCTGTCACTATTTTATTTCTATTGATCAACACATAGTCTTTTGTCTAAGTTGAATATGCAACACAATTTATGGCTTCCTCTCTAAGCTTTAATGGAGATTAGGCTTCTATCTTTGGATTTCAACATTTCATCATATGTAGATGAGTTGGAAATTCTATCGAAGCCCAGAATATTTGATTTGTTTCACATAAACTATGTTGGTTAGCACACCAATTTACATTCTCTGTATTACCTTTAGCTATATATTATTATTTGTAATTTGAATTTAGTTGTCTAATCAACTATACTGGTTTAATTTGTATCAAGTGCTAAATTATATTCTCTTTGAGACCTTTAGCTTCTGGGACTTGAATCAACTTGCATTCTCATTGGGTATGCCATTAATCGACATATTGGATATGTCATTTTATTGATTCTTTTGTATAGCACTTCTAGGCTTCTCAAACCTACTTCCTTGATTTAGGCTAGTTATTGTATAACTCTTCTAGGGTTTTGAAATTCCCTTCTGGATTTTGGTTGATTGTTTTCTATAATTGAACCCCCATGTAGTGACTTGAAATAAATCTTATCATGGCACTTTTTTGGGTATCTATATCTGCTTGCCTCAAATATATTTCTTAATTATGGAAATATAGTGGTTGAATTAATGTAGTGAGTTTGTTAAAGTAGACATGATAGTGGTTTTATAAGGTTCAAGATACTTGTAAACAACATCACCATAAAATCTAGAGACAGAGCAGGAGAAAAGTCACTTGGTTAAAATAGGTAACTCGTATTACAAACTCGGCCTTTGTTTCTTGACCATAGCGATTTGTGTTTTTTATGATAATGGAATAACTAACTTTAAATGGGAGATACACTAAGTTGTACGGGTATCATTTCATGTTGGAAAATCACTTTCAACATGATGTTAGGATCAATTTTTCATTTTATTTATTGCAGTCTCTTAGTATTTCCACTCAGGCTATTCAGAAAGACCCGAATGGTGAGCATGTTTTCCATGAGGGTCTTATGGTCCTGATAATGAATGTGTTAAAGTCCAAAAAGATTGTGAAACCCAGGGGTAGTTTGAAAGGGGTTGATCAGGATACAGAAGGGAGTCTCCCAAATAAGGATTATGATTCTGATACCCAAGATGAAGATGAAGGGGGTTTGGGTAGTTTGAAAAAGGGCTTGGGTGGCAGTTCCAAAAAGAAGAAAAAGATTTTTGAGGTAGGTGATTCTGACCAGGAGAGTGACTTCATGGAGGAATTAGTGAGAGACCGCTATAATAAGAGGAGTGGAGGTAAAGGAAAGAGTAGTAAGGGCCTTCAAGATGATCGGGTCTCTCCTCCTTCTAATGATGAGCCTTTGGCTCACTGACTGGAAAGGAAAAGAAAATCTTTAAGGTAACAGGAGGATAGGTCACAGACTAGGAAGAATGGGGACTCGAATAATGAGGATGGTGGAGAACAGGGGCATATTCTAGATTTGGATGAAAATATTGAAGGTGGGCTCAGGTCGTCCAAGGGTTTTTTTGGTAACCCGAGTTCAATTTTGAATGAGATTGGCTTCCTTAAGCAAAAAATGTAGTTGCTAGGCAAGGAAATGGAGCAAGTCAGCAAAATTGCCAGAGGTGAGCGTACATTGGGCCAACATATAGACAAACTTTCAAAGGTTATTGGGAATGTAGAAGAAGTTAAAAATCTCATGCATAAGATACCACTGCTTGAGGCCAAACAAAGGGTGATGGATAAAGAGATAAGTGGTATTCCAAGGAAGGTGTTGAAAATGGATACTAAATTGGGCAATTTGGAAAAATTATTCAAACAAATGGCGGACAATGGGGGTAACCTCTTGAAGAGGAATGAGATTAACAAAGGGCAAGACTCCCCTCTGGTGGTAGAGACTTAAGGACCAAGCAAACATACCCGTGCTCATTCTAAGAAGAATGAGGATGTTAGTAAGAAGGATGAGGTGAAGGCCGACGTTGATAATATGCATATTCTAGTAGATCAGGTTGTTGACCTGATAAAGACTTCTTAGCTAGTCGATTGTTGTTCTTTTACTATTTTTTGCTATCTTTTCCAGCTTTGTCTTGAGTAACCTCATGGTTGTTCTTTTGGGAGGTCTATTTCATGTTTTCCTATGTTGCTTTTCTCTGATGTTTACATCTCTTGTTTATCTCTAGACTTTTATTTCTTGTAAAGGTTTTGGGTCCTTTAAAACCCATTTTTACTTAATCAAAACATCACCATAAAATCTATAACACCAAAAATATCTTGTCAAAATATCAAAAAACAAGTCCAAGCTCCCAATGAATTCTCTAATCCAAAATATTAGATTTTCTAAACCAAGAAAATGCAAAATAGTGGAAATTTTGATTTTTTTTTCAATTTAACTATTTACCATCTAATAAAAATGTCTGTTTTCAACACCTCCATTATTATATTTAGACACCAAACTAGATTTGGCCTTGGACATGTAAATGGTCTCCACCAAGTTCATCATTGGTAGTTGGCTGGCTGGCAGTGGATTTCTTATTTTTGTCCCATTTTTCTTACCACATCTGGCATCTTCCTTCTTGTTTTTAGCATTTCATCATAGTCTAATAGGGCATACTAAGTTTTCCTTTTAAACAATCAAATAAATTGTGAGAAAGATAGAAATTGAGAGAGCTTAAGATGACCTAGATTTTTTATTTTAAAAATTCAAAGTTTCATTTGAACAAAGTTTTAAACTAAAGTTAGTTTTAACAGTGATGCAACCTATAGTTATCCTTCGTGTAATTTGTTAATGATACTCTGGTTGGATAATTGAACATTTCCATTAATTTTTTTCCCCTTCACTCATCATAAATTACTCTTTGAAATGGTTGTTTTGATTATGTAAAAATAGGTTTTAAAGGACCCAAAACCTTACATCAGCAGAGTATTAAGAAAGTATCATGAAAAGAGAACAAAAAAACAACATGAAACAGACCTCAGAAAACAAAAAGAGGTCATAGACAACATCGCTGGAAAAGATAGCAAAAGACCAGCAAAGGAATAGCAACCAACCAGCTAAGGAGTATTAATCAGCTGCATAGCCTAGTCCACCAGAGAATGCATAGTCTCAGCAGCAGAATTCACCTCGTCCTTCTTAGTGGTTTCCTCCATCTTCTTTGAATTGGCCTGAGTACGCTTGCTAGGACCTTGAGAGTCTGCTCTCAGGGGAGAAACTTGACTTTTATCTACCTCATTCCTTTTTAGGAGGCTGGTCATGTTATCCCCCAATTGTCTAAGTTGTTTCTCCATGTTACCCAACTTGGTTTCAAATTTAGACACCTTCCCCTGGATACTGCTAATGTCCTTGTCCATCACCTTCTACTTGGCTTCCAAAATAGGGATCTTATGCATCAAATTTTTCGCTTCTTCTGCATTACCTATGACCTCCGAGAGCTTGTCAATATGCTAACCTAATGTTCTTTCCCCTCTGGTCATCTTGCTAAGATGATCCATTTCTTTGTTCAACAACACCATTTTATGTTTAAGAATGTCAATGTCCTTCATTATAGAACCAAGGTTACCAAATAAGCCTTTAGAGGGCTCGATTCCACCACCAACACAATCACTTCCGTCAGATTTGGACCCTTGTTCACCATCATCAGAAGAGTTAGAAGCCTCAATCCTTGTTTTCATCTCTTTGTTTTCCTGTCGCCGTAAAGACTTTCTTTTTCTTTCCAAATGATTAGCAAGGGGCTCATCATCCGACAGAGGAGAAATCCTCTGATCAATACGACCTTTGCCCTTCCCTTTTCTACAACCCCTATTTTTTGCATGTTCTCTAACAATTTCATCAACAAAATCACTTTCCCTTTCCCGATCAGAATCATCCTTCTCAACAATCTATTTTTTCTTTTTAGTGGTACCACCCGAACCTCTTTTAGGACTAACCAGACCCCCATCCGCCTCACCCTGTGTCTCAGAGTTGTAGCCCTTTTCTGCAATACTTCCTTCAGTATCTTGATCTTCCCCTTTAAAATTTATAGGTTTCAGGATTTTTTTAAGATTTCAGCACATTCATAATCAAAACCATTAATCCTTTATGACAAACATGTTCACCAGTCAGGTCACGCTAAATAGCTAGGGTAGAATTGGAGAGAGATTGCAATAGGTATGAAGGAAAATTAACCCTAATGTCATGAAGAAAATGATTCACTAACACAAAATGGTAATCATACAGTTTTGTATATCTTCCATCCAGAGTCAGATATTCCATAATAACATAGAATGCAAATCGCCACAAACGAGACACTGAAGCCAAGTTAAAATAAGAAGTACCTATTTTAACCAGTCGATTTCGTCCTGTTCAATCTCGGCAAAGTCGTCAATCACCTTATCTGAGATCTTTCTTTCCCTGTAGAAATTCATCCCATCCAAATCCAAACCCGTTGCCTTCGCTACGATTTCTTTCGTAACCTCCAGCATCTAGTTCCCGACCATGATAGAACCGTCCTTCCAAGATTTCACAAACTGGTGCATAATAGCTAGGTTGTTACCTTTGAGTCTCTCCATGTAACCAGTAAAATTGCCCCGCCTAAGGATATCCCACACCTCAGTTTTCTTCTTCCAATCCATGCAGCTAGGTGGTTCAACCCGTTTCCTCTTACCACCCATGATCTTTGCAACAAAAGCACTAGTTTGCACGCACTAAAAGTCCCCAAAAACTCTATGAAAACCACTACCTAAGCACAGATAGAAAGAGGCAACCCAAAAACCGTGTGTTCTGCCCACATTGCTAAACATAATTGCCCATGTCACTCCAAAGGAGTTAAGATCATAATTCTTTAAAATGGTTGTTCTCTTCAAAGACATACATGTCTTTCTTTTAGTATGAATATTGATTAATACAATTTCATTCCTTTTCTGCTCTGTTTTGCCCTCTATTCATATTAGCATATGTTTGCTTCTATATATTTTTCTTTTCCACATCTATTATATATTGTGCAGAATTCATTTTGTTGCAGAACTCCATAGCCAATTAACAGATTAGCTATTTTAGTCATGGTTCCAAATCATCTTCTTGTTGAACCTGACACATCGATCAAATTATTGGACTTAGTATACATTTGGAATAGTCATAGATCTGGCTATATTAATACATTTGTCCCCTACAACCTAAGAGAGTAAAAATTGGAATGAATCTAAAATCATGAATTCCAAGTGGACTATTCTAAATCTCTCCAATAGAAAATTCCAAAACCTTTGTTTTTATTGGTTTTAATTCCAAAACCTTTATTTTTATTGGTTTATAATGTTATCTACCTAGGGAAAAATAAAAGAAAATGTTGAGCTAATCTCTGAACATGCTAGAATGTAAAATGTTTAAGCAGCTATTGAAAGTTGGCTGTCACATGCACTGCCCTGTAATGTCAACATGTACACATGCAAAGAAACACTTGCATGAGACTCCAACAACTTTGAAGAGCTCTATTATATGCACTTTTTTTTGGAGAAATTTTTTTAAATACCCCAAGAAGATGCCACATAGTCAATTAAAAAATATATTTTAATATTCTAAAATTTTTAATAGAAAATATCAACTGGACCATAGTATAAAAGGGAGTCCTTGCAATTTAACTAGTTCCCAAGATAACAATGAATAGGGAAATGCATCTTGAAAACATTAAGACTTATACATAGCCCTTTGAAAGGCTCATAGATTTCGTAAAATTTTTAGTCTCCACGTTATCCCAATAGCAGTTTGATTTGAATCAATTAATTCTATGAATTCATTCCTATACGTACCAAGACAGCTCTCCTCTCCACATAAACACAAAAACAAATCTCCATCTCCATATTAGACAGATCTCTTCTTCTTTTCTTACATAAATGCATGTACTATAATTGTTTTGGATTGAGTTGTAAGCTATTCTTAGGTCAGACAACATCAGTTGGCACTATTATACTTCAGGTGCTAACAATGGTTGATTTCATATACCTTATGTAGTTCCTCACCATGATCAAACACATTTATCTTGCTTATTAATATTACGTGGTGCTTGGAAATTGCTAATGATAGTAGTAGATGCATTATTAATGGGCAAATTTGGCATAGACAATTTCTATTAATACAAGTTAGGTCTTGATTTTAGGCTATTAAAGAAAAAAAATTCTCCATATTAATTTGCACAATATTAAATGCATTTTTCTTTAGATAAATGTGTTTCTTTAATGAAAATGGGTTTCTTTAATGTTAGATTGTCATTCTACATAGTGGTAATTACATCTTTACATCATTATAACATTTTATGTCCACTTAAAGTGATTTTCTTTCATTTGTATCTCGAGTTACTCATTGCAACTACCTTAATTAATACCAATACAAAGAAAGTAAATCACCTAATACTAGAAAGAAAATATCATTGCTTGTTCAAACATAGAACTATTGTTCACAAGCATACATTTAGTTCCTACCATGGCAGGAAACTTATGCATTCATTAAAAGTGAATGATCTTATTAGTTTGTCCAATCATGAACTTTTATTTATTTTTATCCATTTTTCACTATAGACATATCTTTTTTTTGACATTTTTGCAAACTTAGTGAAACTTATTTTCATGCAACTTGATTGGTCTATGTGTGCTACAGTCATGAGTTTGAAAGTTTTTCATTTTTGTTTTTTGCACACAAAATAATTTGTTTTTATCTTTTTCCAAACTTTAGATATCAATCTAATAATAATAAGAATGAAACATATTGTCAAACATTTATATATTGTGTTTACAATTGTATTCCATTTTTAAAAAATCAATAGAAACAAACAAAACAAGACAACATGATAAGCAATTACAAAGATGACATTTCTTGTCATTTATTATTGTTGTGGTTACAGTTGTATTCCATTTCTAACAAATCAACACAAATAAACAAAACAATACAACATGATAAGCAATTAGAGAGATCGCATATCTTGTCGTTTATTATTGTTGTGTTGCATAAGTTTCCTTGGAAAGGATACTAGGGGATATTTTTCTTTATAGTTGTGGCTTATAAATTATTTTTAGGTCAACATTTGTCCTATGAGCATTGATTATGGATTCCAGGGAAAAATTTTCTTTATAATTGTAGCTTATAAATTATTTTTAAGTCAACATTTGTCTTGTGTGAGCATTGATTATGGAATCCTCTAGAATTGTTGTTTCCTTATTTTTAGCATTGGTTGATTACTTTTAATTCACATTTCTAAAGGCTTGGATTGTGTCTCTTCCTACCGGAGTACAAGGTATGTCAGAGATTTCTCTATTCTTTTTATTTGAGATTATATTGGGTTCTAGTTGTATTATTTTTTGTGATCATCATAATTACATGGAATCTTGTCCAAATCTATTTTTTAGAACATATTGTGTTGTAGTTGTATTGCTTTTTGAGATCATCATATTTACATGAAATCTATCTATGGAAGCTTCTCCAAATCTATTGTTGAGAATCAATTTTATTGTAAAAAAAAATGAGTTTTTTGTTTTAAAATTTGAGATCCATTTGTCAAAATTTGAGATCTATGATCTATTGTGTAGAATCAAGTTTGTTGTAAAGAATTGAGTTTTTTTTGCGAAGATCTGTGCAGATATGTTAGATCACAGTAATTTTGTGAACAAATAAAATTTTGAACAAAATAATGTGCTTGATATATGGCTTTTGATTATTGTGGAAAACTATATTGGAAATTTGAGTATAGTTTGTGGTTAGGGTTTTTGATGTTTGGTGGTGTTTTTGTAACTTTGTTGTGTTTGTGTTGCTTGGGGGAGAGATTTAGACTCACCATTTCAAAGGCCATGTCACCATCCTACCAAACTTGAATTATCATATCCATCCCAACTATCCCAGCCACCCAAATTGTTGAAGAACGATGTGTTGCACAAAAGTAGTTCCAAAGCAAGTAATACAGAGGATCTTGTTAGAGAAAGCCTTGAAGCTTTTGAAATATATGAGCTTGGCTACTATAGAATGAACCTTGGTAACCTTCAGATGCATATTCCCAATTATTTCTATAATTTAATGCACAAAATGGTTCAAGAGTTTACCAAAACACAATCAAACATGGATCTTGTCAAATTGTTGGGGAAAGTCCCCTGAGAAAGGGTGTAAAGCCAAACTCAATGAACTAATATAGCATCACTAGTAGTTTATTATGATTCTACTATGTTTTTGATTGTTGCCAATGGAACATTATGGCTCATGATTGTTTGTCATTAGAAAGATCTCCAAGTTGTATGGAGATAAGGTTTGAGTGAAATGATAGATCATTTTCCAGAGGATACAAAAGTTATATAATAACAGGCCTACAGAATTTTTTTTGAAGTATTAGTTTCTATTTTCATTGAAATAAGAGATTTTGAAATAAAAGGTGATAATAATATATCATATTATTTAATATATTATTATTTTGATTTATCATTAAGATTGTCAAAGGTTTTATTAAACTCATATTATTCAAGGTTTTATTAAACTCATATATTGTGCTATTGAAATACTTATAAAAAAATTAATGCTTTAGACTTATATTTGATGACATGACAATTGTATCAAAAGAACCAATCTATGACAATAGGAAATAATAATCGTATGCTGACTTGCAAATAGTTGGATTCTACATTCCACTACATAATATTTGTTCCATTAAATGATTCATAGGAATATGGATGACCCATCACAATTAGTGTAGTTAAATCAACTGAATATGATTGGTCAAGAACCAAGCTATGACAATAGGAAATAATAATAATATGTTGACTTGTGAATAGTTTGATTCTACATTCCACTACTTAGTACAACAAACAAGATCAGAATCAATGGTTGTTAATACATAATGAATAGAAGAGTATTGCACCTTAAGTTTGACCTATAATGAGGTTCACTTTTAAAAGAGAGGTTTATGCAATTGAAAAGCTTATAGGTTGCTTATTCACTCCTTCTCAACAAGTTCTCCCTTCTTCCTGTGCCTCTCCAACATTTTCTTGTAAGTTCATAACTCCTTTTGCTTTTAAAGTAAATGTCCTTATTTCTTTTGTTTCTATTAATAGTTTTAAAAAGCTTGAAGTATCGATTGAGTGGAGGTTCTTTGGTTTCAAGTTATAAATTTTTAGGTGTATAAGGCTTTCAAGGGTTTGTTTAACCAAGGATTTGTAGGGTTCAAATTTACTTGTGGTTATAAATTTTTTGGGTATCAGTAATTCGTACATAATTTTAGGTGTATAAGGCTTCGAGGGTTTTTTTAGTAGACATTTGTAGGGTTCAGATGTATAAGGCTTCGAGGGTTTCTTTAGTGGAGATTTGTAGGGTTCAGATTTGCTGTCGATGATGAGTAGGAATTGATATATTATTCTTATTTGTGTATCTGCAATAGAATGTTATCACACTTTTTGATTGCATTCATACTTTTTGTCTTCCTAAATAGTGCATCTTCCATCTACATCTTCCACTTAAGAATAGCATAGACTTCATCAAAATATTTTATATACTATGATCAATGTGTTCTTTTCATCGGCTGCTATTTCTAGTTTACGATGGCTTATGTTAATGAAATGAAGCTCACATGTCTCTCATGTTGCTCTGTCTCATTCTGATTGTATAAAGTTTATCAATTCTTAGATATTTCCTACCAATGAGCTCTAGTCAATTTTAAAAATGATTAGAAATGATTATCATAGGTTCAAACAAGATTGATTATTTTCCCTATTATGGTTGCTTGATGGTTTCACAATATTGCAATTTATTCCTCTATCCTAGCCCATTTTCTCATCCTTTAATTTTGAAATTATCTACCGATGATGTTGAATAAATAAGATATCATTTGCTAAGAAGTTAAAGCCATTATAACTGAGCGATGATTTTCTTTGAATCAATAAATAATATGCTGAAGGAATCGCTACTATAGTTTTGCTCAATGGGACTAACTCCGTCTCCATAATAAATTTGATTTGCATCTGTAGAGATCTAAAATCATAATAATTTCCTTGAGTACTTTATTCGGGTCTTTAAATTATTAGTGTGTTGTTTTTTTGCATCTTTAAGTTGAACACGTCTCTTTACATAAGCACAATGATAAGGCAGTGTTCCTTATGGAGGCAAAAAGCTAAAGATTGGTGAAACTCTCCTCTTTAGATTTCTAATACTTAGAACTTAAGTGTGAAAAGATGGAGTTGTTTTACACTAGTTAATGACTAAAAGCCATGTTAACAAGAACATATGGTTGGACAATAATTTGATGTATTTTCAAATTAAAGGCATCTCAGTGGAATAGTCCTTCAATGGAGCAATTTTCACTATGTTCAACACAACACTAGAGAAATTATAAAACCCCTACTAAAGCTTCTTCCACAACCTCTACTTGGTTGAGATGAAACCATCTTTCAAAGCTTCAATGTTGGGATCAACTACGGATGGGTAGTAGATGGATCTGAATTGATGGTAGTGGCTTTTGAGAACTAATTTATCTATAAATATCTTCGCCCTTTGTGCTAACAAAGCAGTAGGCTTGGGAATGCTTGAAGAGGATTGAGACTATAGACGCCTTCATTAATGACACTCTAATGCTTATTAGTTCTTTTAGTGATGTATGTATCTCCTATATCTATATCTTCTACTCGTTAAAAACCCACCATGATTTTCTCCAATATGAATAAATAAAATTGCCCAATTTACTGTAGAGCGAAATGATTTCATATTTAAGCAAAAATGAGTAACTTTTTACATGGTTTTAAACCTATACAAGATGAATAGAAAGCTTGATCCATTTTATGTCTTCTATTATGATCTTTGATTGCATTAGATCAATGTCATGAAGTTGTTCTTGGAATTTTAAAAAATCTATTTCATGACCCATTTGAGCTATATGAGAAGGAAGACTTCACAAAATTGTGAGCTTCTTGATATATCATAAATGTCATTAAAACTCATTGATTCATTCATTTCTCGCAATCCAATGACCTTAAACTTGAAATGGTTGCACCCTAGTTCTACAAACAGGACAAGAAAAGTGTGAATGAAACCACGAATCTATACATTCTCTATGAAAGTAGTGCTTACAGTTGGGCAACAGCTTAACTATCTCACAATCTACAAATTTAGACAAACAAACTGCACACTGGTGCCCATCATGTAATTTGTACTCAAACACTGGAAGAGGCTCTATAACATGTTTGTCCAAACCCAAATGAGAGTCCAAACTTGAAGGATTTTCTTCTTCCAAACCCAAGTCTTGAATATGGGTGGCTCTAGGAGAGGAACTATTTCTTCTCAGGCCAGATGCAAAGTTGTAAAAGGTTGCCTAAATAATCCCAAAAATGAAAAAGATACATGATATGGCTATGATTCACATGCTATCCATTTATGAACCCTTGATTTTGGGCTATAAAGTCCCAGAATCTTGATATCTGATTTTAAGAGCCTACGAAATTTGAGTATGAATTTTTAATATTGGGAATCATGTATGAGAGGAGATCATTATCAGTATGATTGGGCTTGCTGATGCATGTTTCAACCTAGATATATTTAATAGGCATAGCCAACATTTTTCCCCAGATATCTATTTCTGAGAGATACACCACTGTAGAGGTCTACCACATGAATTTTCAACTAATCATTTAGTGAAGCTAGGAGAATCAAAACTTGTCTTTGCAAATGGCCAGATATATAGTAAATCTAACATGTTTAATGAATTGAATCAATATATCACTTGCCACCAAGCTGACAAGGGTGATGCTATAGTAAATGTGTAGACAAGAGTAGGTACAACCAATATGAGCAAAATGCTTGATTGTTAGACTAAGCCACTTTGAATATCAAGCATCCAAAAGTATCAAAACAAAAATAAATTTTGTTGTGGATATCTAATATCTTAATCTAACTACCACTGCTTTAAAGGCTAAGACAATGGACATAATGAATAAAGGGTGTGAGATATGCCAAGTCTGCCAGTTTACCTGACCAAATGACAACAAAGTTATTTTATGTTGTGCACTACAAACTATTCCTTGATTAGTATATTAGATATTTGTATTCATAAAGATAATTATTTGACTATTTTAGTAGATTCATGCTCTGTCCCAATCATATTCTATGCATTATATTGAATATTTAGATCTTGTGATCTCCAGTTACACAACCTAAATTGGATCTGATGCTTGTTTTCTTTGTACATTTATGCTCTAATTTTTCAATTAATATTTTCTTGTTGCCACTTTTTAGGTTTTCCTAGTGACTCTCAAGTAACTGATCATGAAGTATGTTATAAAATGTCGATGATAAAAAATGTTAAATAATCAAATCCATCAATATTGCCAACGCAAAAAATAAAGAAACCCCCATTTTAGGAAACCTGTCATTCTTAGGAGCAGAAAAGACAGGAACTGTAGGGTAACTAATCAATCATCAAAATGAGATACCTAGAGAAAGAAGAAATGATGGATCATGGACTATGTTATGAAATGTTAATGATAAAAAATGTTAAATAGTCAAATTCATCAATATTTCCAAATGAAAAATATAGGAAACCCTGCTTTAGGAAAACTGTCATTCTTAGGAGCAGAAAAGACAGAAACTGTTATATTTCAAGAAGCTGGAGAGGATGTACTAGATATCATTAATACTATCAAAAATGTAGAAACCCCCCATTTAGAGTTACAATCACAAGATCAATAACCCAACCATTAAAAGGGGATATCAGACTAAGACAACATTGCAAACAAGAAAATCATTAAGGCCTTGGTAAATCATATAGAGTTGATTTTAGTTTTAATAAGTTGTCTTAACTAATAGATTCAAAAAAAATTGATAAATTGTATATATTGTATATCCAAGGCTCAAGGATTTGACAAAGCACAGTTAGAGAAGTTAAGCAAGGATCACAATTATAAGTGCATACAATATTATGGCATAAGGATATAATCGCTATTGCCTCCCCCATATAAGGCATAAGGGTGTGTCTCATGTCTGTGATGTCTTTGTAAGAGCAAAGAAGAATGTAACTTCAAATATCTCCATAGATGAGGTTCATTCTAGAACTAACACAATTAGAATTATTTTCTTTGAGTTTAGTTTTCATGAGTCTTTGTAATGGAAAAAGATGCAAAATTTTAGAGTAATGTATGTGGCTATAGATTGGTGATGTGGCAACATCCTGTGATGGTTGTTTGCATTGCCAGCAATTATGAACAAGGGTAAACCTTGAACCGATTGTGTTCTTGATATTTTCCAGTTTAACAATTTTAGGAGATGAGTAGTTTTGATAGTGTCTCAATAGTGATACTACTTGGCAACAAACAAACAAGTGTTTGGACACTGCACTTTGCAGGTTTAGTCAAATTGATCAAATTTTTTAGTGATATAACACATTGTTTATGTAAAAAGTTAGCAAAAAAGACCAAACTAAGACACTAACTAAGATATTCGCTGCTTTCAATTTTTTGAGATCTTTAGAATTTTGATTAGTTATTTCCTAATATTGTGCGTAAAACCCCCAAATAAAATTGGGAGGGAAGTCACCAACAAGAAACTTCCTTTGGCTTTAGATGAGAGCTTGAACTCAACTGCTACTGCTATCAATGGATTTATTGGTTATCTTGTGTGCTATTTGTAACATATTATTAAATATATTATAATAGTTTTGAATCTACTATAGAGAAAATCTAGCAAATATAGGAAATGAAGCTACTTTGGTTGCAGGGAAAACACCAACAATGGATAAACATGCAGGGTTGCCTCACTATCCAAAAGGCCTTCTGAATGCTTTCTCAAATGATAATATATTCAACTTATATTACTCTAGAAATGCAAATACAAGTACAGAGACAAGAATGGATAGAACTCAATTAATTAATGGTCTTTGTCACATTTGGAACTAGTGTATACATTTATGGGGCTTCTTCCAATATGTATGTCAGTATTTTGTATTTCCTCTAATTATATCATTTCTCAATTATCAATCTTGCAATTATCACATTGATATGTCTATCGTTATCACATCATTCATCATCCACTGAATTTTAGAAAAAGACTAGATGTGAACTGATGCCCACATTCTCCTCGTTATGTGGAGGAGCTTCCATGATTTAGTTCCTTGTAAGGTCACATTCTATTGGTGTTTGGAGAGGGGATAAAAATAGTGATGTAAAAAGCCCAACAAGAGACCTTGAAATAGCACTCACACAAGAGTGGCAATTTGTGGTAGTGAAACTTATATATTATTATTATATATTTGTGTTTTTTTGTATTTTAATTGCATTATGTTAAATATATTAAGGATTTGTCTTACATTTTATATTTATCATTTACTATTATAGATTATATTTGCTTGTTTGGACTTTTTAAGACCTTTCTACTATATGTTATTACACAACCAAGTACATTTTTATATTTAAGTATTTTATGATGTATCTAATGCCATTTATGTATCTTGAAACCATTAAGGAATACTAGAATGTGAAAAAGAGAATCTAGGAAACAAAGCCTTAATGAGAATATATTGCATTGTCTACATGTGACATCTTTAGTGTTTGGACAGAGGACAAAAATAGTGATGTAAAAGGCCCCACAAGAGACCTTGAAATAGCACTCACAGAAGAGTGGCAATTGTGGTAGTGAAACTTAGATTACATTTGCTTGTTTGGACTTTTTAAGACCTTAAGTAAATTAAGTTTTCCTATTTTCTATCATTAGGATATCTCATTGGTAAAGGAGAATATTTAGAAAAAAAATTACACAATTTTCCTAAAAGTTGAAATTATAAAAAAATGGTGAGCATAAAGCATTTTGCGAAAAATGTGAATCGCAGACAAGCAGCTAAAAACCGTAAATCCTTTGCTAGGATCAATGGAAGGAATCACCCTGAGCACCATCATCAGGCATCTAATTCATCCAACAAATCTTCGCCCAACCATCTTGCTCGAAGCAAGGCAAGAGATCAAGGCTATCCTAGTACAGAGAAAGTTCACACTTCAAATTATTTTGCACCCTTGGCAAATTTGCAATTGGAGAAGGAGGAGCACATGAAATTTAAAACTAGTCAAGATATACCTCCCAAAATCTTCTCAGTTTCAAACCTAGACAAGCAGATTGCAGTGTTCAATTCGACCAAGTATGCCAGGATCAATTGGATTTTGCCTTGTCTAGGGTCTGAGGTTTCTTCCCATCTTCTTAAATCAGTCATGCCATCTCATTCACCAATCCACCCTCCCATGGTTTCATCTCCACCCTACATCCCTCCACATTGCAGATCTAGTAAAAACATCCATCTAAACCCTAACTTCTCCACTTCCATCCATCATTCCTAAAAGACATTCGACGACACAATTCTTATCATTAGTGACCAAGTCAGCGAAGATCAATGGGACGAATGTCAAGAGGTAGGCCTTCTCACTTATTGGAATGGCCCTACGTCTAATTTACAAAGATTGACTGAATAGCTTGATGAGTTTTGTGGCGCCCAGGTATGTATTTCTAAATTCACTGACAAAATTATTTATTTTCACTGCTATGATGATTTAGTTAAGAAAGATTTTTTGAAGGCCTCTAGATGCATGTTCAAAGGTCATGTTGTTCATTTCTTTGATTGGATTCCTAACTATAATGAAAGTGCTTTAGATTTTACAATTCCTTCATGATATGTAGTTCACTCATTACCACCAGAATTAAAGCACTTCAATATTTTAAAAAGGATTGGTAGATTTTTAGAAAACCTCATTGGATTGGATTTGGCATATGAAACAAGCAATAATGTCAAACTACTAATCAATGGTCATATCAATGAATCCAAAACCAAACACTTAAAACTCATTATAAAAAGATCTAAATATGATTTGGAATTCATCAAATATGAGGGGAAAATCTTGGATATCATTAGACTTGATGATGAAAGAAGTCAGTATTTCGACATGATGGACACAACTTCAAATCTTTGTGAGTTCCTTCCTCTAATCAGAAGAAGGCATCTCAAGATGCTTCGAGGAGATCAGACGCCCAAGGAATGTCTCATAAGAATTGGTTCAGATTTGTTTGATTCAACTACATTCAAGGAAAATCACAAGACAAGACAAAGAGTAAAGTGCCACGAAGGCAAGGTAGATAGATTAACAAATAAGGATGATAGTTTCCCTCTGGATAAAAATCCTTTGGAAATCAAGGACATATCCTCCCAAGAGATTGTTACCAGGGATAAGGACAATCGTGACAATAATTATGCCAATACTTCCAGCAAGCCCAAGTTACTGAGCATCATTGTGGATAATAGGAAAGAAAGTAAAAATGATAGGAAGAAAAAAAGAAGGAATATCAGAGACAGGACAGTTTAGACATCTCAAAGCCAAGGACCTTTTGACAATAGGGAGGAAGCTCCAAGGGCTAATTCTCCCTCTCAAGAAAGACTAATAGAGACATCTTATGAGAAGGGCTCAAAAAACACAGTATATCCAACAAATGAAGAGATGCATCCAGAAGAGATCTCTGTCCCTTTACAAGCAAGTTTCTCAGAGGACACTCAAGGAAGAAAATTAGAGGAGCTTGAAAACCTCATGTTGTTTACTTCATGTAGGGCAAGTGGTGAAAAAGAACATCAAAAGGATCCAATCTCTCCCCAACCAAATCAGCCTTGGTTAGAAGATAATATGGTGGAGTCCCCTATTAAATTTAATAAGTTTTGGCAGACTCCAACTACTATGAGCAGTTCGCCTTTCACTCCTACCTGCAAGCTTCAATATGTAGACAAAAATAATGAACATGCAGTTTACCTACCAATTGAAGAGCTTCAAGAATTTCTGAATAAGGAAAGCTTCATGGATCCTTCAAATGCTGAACTAGATTTAATAGAGATAGAAAGAGTGAAGTTTGATCAACTTACTAATGAATTAGTCCAAGTATTTTGTCCTGACAAAATTGACAAAACTTCAACAACCCAGAAGGAAGAACTTATCCAGAGGATCCACCAATTAGGAGGGGAAAACTATTCATGTGCAGATCTTAGAAGAGACATATTAAACATTCAAATGGAAGAAATGGCTTCAGCATTTACCAAACAATCTGGTCTTGCTAAACAAATTATTTTAGAAGTGGATCTAGAGGATTAGGAACAACTTCTATCAGGAAAGATTGATATAGTACAAACAACAAAAATTAACCTAGATCAGCTAGGCATTTACATGTCTCAAGAAGGGTCTAAGTCCCCATGTTGTGGCAAGATAAAGTGCAAAAGAGGAAGTCTCTAAAGGAACTTAGAGAAGCAGAGGGTCTCAGTAAGGAACAGTAGAAGATAGATCAAATTTTATACAATGGGAAGGGGAAGTGCCTTCCTTATCAGGTATGAAGCTCACTACTTGGAATGCTAGGGGTCTTAATGACTCTAGCAAAAAGAGGTTATTAAAACATAACCTCAAATCTTTTAATTTTGATGTTGTTTTAATCCAAGAAACTAAATTAAATTTATTAGAAATAGATAAATTAAGTAGGTTGCTTAGAGTATGGTGTTTTGTGTTTCAGGAATCTTCAGGAGCCTCCGAGGGTCTGGGCATCCTTTGGGATCCAAGGAAGGTTAGTACTAGTATTCTCAATTGTTCTAATAATTGGATAAGCGGTAAGGTTCAAAGTCTAAAATTAGATCCTAATTTCATAGTCATAAATGTGTATGGTCCAATTAATAATTCTGATAAAAAAATTAGTATGGGAAGAAATTGGTCATTTCTTGGATAGTCAAAAGAATGGTTTTTTTCTATTAGGAGGTGACTTTAATACTATTCTAGATATTAATGAAAAGGTAGGAGGTACTCAGGTGCTACCATAGGCATCTAAAGACTTTAAAGAGTGGTGTGCTATGCATAATCTAATTGACACTCCTACCAATAATGACATTTATACTTGGAACAATCGGAGAAAGGACTTCGCTTATATAGTAGAAAAACTTGATAGATTTATGATAAAGGGTGAGTTGGATATCAACAATTTAAATATCCAGTCTTCTATTTTACCCATAGCTAGGTCTAATCACTTCCCTATCTAATTCAAATTCATTGAGCCCCTCAAACTGGCTAGAAACCCATCTAAGTACGAGAAAATGTGGTTCCTAGATCCAAACTTTCTCAATAACATCAAACTATGGTGGGCTCAAGATAGCTATGAAGGGTCTAAAATGTTTGTCTTCATTAACAAACTAAAGATGCTTAAGGAACATAGCCTTAGGTGGAATAGAGAACATTTTAATAACATGTTCAAAGAAAAATTCTACATAGAAAACTAACACAAAGATTTGAACTCTAAAGTAATTAGCAAGGGCATGGATAATAAGAGCTACCTTCTCGAAAAGGAACTGCTAGCTGAGCAAGAAATTATACTTTCCAAAGAAGAGATATTCTAGAGACATAAATCAAGAGAAAGATGGCTGGCAGAAGGTGACCATAGTACAAAAAAATTTCATAACTCCACCCTATACAACAGAGCTAAGAGCAGAATCATGTGTATTAAAAATCAACAAGGTATGTTAACTAAAAAACCAGGGGAAATTGTAGACACCTTCATTAAATATTTTTAGGATATATTGAATAATAATAAAGGCTCAAATTATATTGTGCAATCCAATCTTCTGAAATTTATCCCTAAAGTTGTCACTCTAGAAGATAACAAATATCTAATCAAACCCATCACCTTAGAAGAAGTTAAGAAAGTGGTCTTCGATATGAATTTGGATCAATCTCTAGGACCAGACAGATTCTAGGCTTTCTTCTTCCAAAAGTCTTGGGACATAATAGGTATTGACCTCTGGAGGGCGATCGAAGCCTCCAGAAATGGAGGCTCTCTACTAGCTGAAATCAACCACTCATTCATCACACTAATTCCAAAGAAGCCTAATCTTGAATCACAAGGAGACTATAGGCCGATAGCCTTGTGTAATACAGTTTATAAAATATTTTCCAAGGTTCTAGCAAATAGGCTTAAAGAGATTCTCCCCAAGATTATCTCTGAGGAACAGATTGGCTTTTTGCCGGGCAGATCCATGCTTGATGGTATCATCACCATTCAAGAGACCATCCATTCTACATACTCAAACAAAGAAGCCTATATGCTCATGAAACTGGATATCCAAAAATCATATGACATGGTGGATTGGAGGTTCCTTTGTAAGATGTTAGAAGCTTTTGGGTTTTCAAATTTATATCCACACCTAAGATCTATGTTCTTATTAATGGCATGTCAAAAGGTTTCTTTGATATATCTAGAGGAATTAGACAAGGGGGCCCTTTATCCCCGTTACTTTTTATTATTATGGCACAAGCCTTTGGGAGAGTCACGAAAAATGCATATAATAAACAAAGAATTTTGGGGATTAATGTCTCCAAAAATATGCCTAATATAACTCACCAGCAGTTTGCTGATGATAGTATTCTCCCTAGTAGAAGTATGGTTGCAGAGGCTCACTCTCTCAAAAGCATTATTAATATGTACATGGAAGCTTTAGGTCAAAAGGTAAATGTTGTCAAGTCTGAAATTTTCTTCATTAACACCAAGCCTGAAATAGAGCAGCAAATTTGCAAGTTAATGGGCTTCAAGAAAGGAGCCTTTCCTTGCAAATATCTAGTCATTGCCCTAGAAAAAGGAACTAAATCAAGTAAGGTCTGGGATAACACTTTAGAAAAAATGGATTCTAAGTTATGCTCTTGGAAGGACAAGTGGCTAATAAAGGCTGGTAAATGTACTAAGATTCGTGTTGTGCTCTCAACTATTCCAACCTATCCATTATCATGCCTTCCGCTCTCTAAACAGAACCTCAAAAAGTTTGAATCCAAGATGAGGAATTTCCTGTGGAAGGATAGGGATGATGAAAATAAATTGGCTCTCATCAAATGGGACAACATTTGTAAACCTAAAGAACTAGGGGGTTTAGGGATCAAGAAGCTTCAGTGGCAAAATGAAGCCCTAGGCGTGAAACTTATCTGGCACCTCTACTACGAAAGACATTGTAAATGGGCCCAGATTCTCTATAATAAATATCTCAATGCTGACGACCCACTTTCAATTTTTAGGATTATAGCTCCTCCTAAAGGGTCAGAATGTTGGAATTTCATGCTAAGATGTCATAAGTTGATTTACAAATTCTTAACATGGGATGTTGGTTCGGGTGACGAGGCCCTGTTTTGGGAGGATTCCTAGGATGGTAAACCCCCTCTTATTCTCAGCAATGTCTCACCACTCCTCAAAAATAGATTATTTTCTCTTTGGGGTAACGGAGTCAAGGATTATAAGACTCTAATATATTCAAAAGGAACTCTTAAATGGACATGGAAATCTCTGAAGGGTTTGGGTTTCGAGGATGATCTAATTAATGAATTTGAAAAGATTTTAGAAGGTAGGCCTCTCAAGCAAACAATTAGAAGCGACTCCTTAATATGTGCTGCTTCTAATGACAGGAGATACAATGTTAGAAATGGATATAAGGCCATTTTAGAAGCTCATAAACTTGAATTGGTGGACATCCCATTAAAGCTTTGTTGGGATTCTGCTTACCTTCCAAAAGCAGGCTTCTTTCTTTGGCTAGCTGTTCAAAATAGGAATCTTACTATGGATAGATTGCACATTCTTGGCATTCAGGGTCCCTCTAGGTGTGCTCTGTGCAAACTTAGCACAGAAGATAGCGACCATCTTTTGTTGAATTGTCCTTATTCTCAAAGCTGTTGGGAGTGGCTTAGGAAGATGTTGGGATGGTCGACCCCCTTCCCTAAATCGATGATCGATTTGCTCAAAGGGTGGCCCGTAAATCTTGTTAAGGGGGTTTATAGTAAACTTTGGAACATCTCCCCTCCTATTTTGTTATGGGAAATCTGGAAAGAAAGGAATTGTCATATTTTTTGAAATTTGGAATTCAAATTTGAAGATCTTATTACTAAAATAGAAGCTAGTATTGTAGAAACTATCAATTCTTATCTTAGGAACTCACAATTAGAGGAGGGATCATTCTCGAATTGGGATGGCCTAATGAAGAAAAATTGGCCCAATTTGATTAATCCCCCTCTATTCTATTTGAAGAGCAACATAGAGGCTAGGAAAAGTTGTAAATGGGAGCCTCTGCCTTTGGGATGGGTCAAACTAAATTTTGATGGAGCAGCCCATGGTAACCCGAGTATAGCTGGCATTGGATGTATAATAAATAATGAGGCTGGGTGTTGGATAGCTAAAAAAGTGATGTCAATCCCTCCCACCTCTAATAATTTAGCAGAAATTGAAGCTCTATATCAAGGTATCCAGTTATGTATCAAGATCAAATTAACTAAAGTCATTATTGAAGGAGATTCAAAAATTATTTTAAGTGCCATCAAAAATAGGTCCACTCCTAACTGGGTTCTTAATTCGTAGTTAGAGGTGGTTCTCTCACTGTTAGATAAGCTAGATGATTATAGAATCTGCCATAAATATAGTGAAGATAATCTACTAACAGATCATCTAGCTAACTTAGGAGCAGATGTTATTTAATGAGGGGTTCTCTGACCCTCTATAAATTTGATTTTGTCCTTAGTCTCGATGCTTGATTTATTCTAATTAACATATACTCCTATTGGTCATTTTATAGCTATGGTATATTCTCATGACTTTTATTTGCTTCGATCATAGTCTTATTATTTCCTAAGTTTATTGCATTCATATCGGCTTTTCTCTACTTTTCCTATAAGTACATAATATATATTGCATTTGAGGGGGACACTGCACTCTACTAATTATGATATCGTCGGCCATAGTTTTTAGGCAGCCTGAAGTATCATGTAATTACTCCTTCCTTTATGGTGTATCTCATGCATTGGTACTTCACATCAACTTCTATATGATGTAATCCCTTTGTGGCATCAATTTTGTGACTCCCATGATTGCATCTAGATGCTTCTTCTTGTTATTTCTAGGTGTTGCCCTCTACATTTTTCACTTTCATTTTCATTCCTAACGCAAGCATGGAGTCCAACATTCATCTGTTTCATGCTTCTGAGAATCGCACTATGGCATTTTATGGGTCAGTGAAACCAAAGAGGTGGAACTGGATTCTCTATCCAGTGGATGACATGACTTGTCTTGCTATCAGTAGAGCTCTTGGAGAAGGAATTTTTGACTATCAATACACTTGGAGGACAAACAGTAACATAATTGGGTCATTCATTGGCTATCTAGTAAGAGCCAAAGTGGAAATGGATGACATTGTCAGGCTTTGCATGACTTGTTTGTCCCTACTAGGAGAAAGGGATTGGAACAAGCCATATACAGTATCGACAACAAATTCAGGATCCCCCTTCCAGAAAAGTATATGAATTTACCTTTGGGGCATCCAGATTTAGTCATGGCTTACCGACAACCATACTTGGCCATCCGAGAAAGCCTAGCCTTTTATCAAGAGTTGTCAAAAATGGAAGCCAGTCTGCATTTTCTCCTTTACTGACAGGGTATCATCGCGAAAGAAAACCAGTAGTGGCTGCTCAATTATCTCAATCTCTCCAATACGTACATCCAGCTGAGGGTGACATTTGATAATCTTGATGATTTGGACTTTTGCACCCCAAATGCAAAAAAAATCAACAGAGCAAAATTTGACTTCGAGTTTCCTCCCAACTTCAAGATGGAACAGCCCAATGACATCACATAAGTAATTATGGTTCTCTGGAAGGAAGGCAGGCGTCTGGCTTGATCATAGGTAATCTACTCTATTTAGGTTTAATATTATAGGGTTTCATAGTTTATATTCAGCAAGCAATTTTGTAAGTACGCTTAACTACCTACTGTAGACACCTAAAAACCTTTAGAAAATAAAGTATTTTTATTTTCTGAAAAATTCCTGATGACATCATCATTTATTAATTGATTAATTTTTAAATTTATTTATTTATTTTTATGCCATTAAATCCCTTTATCTTAATTAAAAATATTTAATTAAGGAATCCCTCCCAAAAATGTTTAAATCTTATTTAAACATTATTTCCTTATTTATTAATTATTTAATTAATAAATTGACCAAAAAACCCAAAATAAATAAATAAATAATTTTTTGCCCAAAACTTGGCCAATTTCCTTAAGACCACTAACCTCTTCCAAAATCTTCTAATCCTTCTTTAATTTTGATTAAAGGCTAATCCCATCATTTCCTACCCCTAATCCCAACTCAAAATATTTAATTAAGATTAAATATTAATCCTCATGTTTATTAAAAAAGTTTTAATAAATATCTCCTCAACCCAAACCCTTGAAATAAATAAAACTTTATTTATTTCCTAAAAATCTAATTTATCCTCATCCTAAGAAGTTCTAGACTCTTCTAGAAAGTCTTCATCCTCATCCTAGAAAATTCTAGAATATTCTAGAAAGTCTTTATCCTCATCCAAAGTCTAGACTCTTCTAGAAGATGTCTTTAAACCTAATCCTAATCCCCTCCTAACCTTGTCACATTCCCTAAACATGGGTTAAAACTTACTAACCCAAGCCAAAGTTAACAAATATCTCCTCCTTCACCCACCCTCATTAAATGCCATCCACTTGCCCATCCCTAAGCTAATCCTAAACTATCCTAATCCATCCTCTAATCATTTGCACAAGCCTAAGCAAGCTCAAAACCTTCCTAATCAAGCCCAATTCGAAATTCCTCTCATCTCCCTCAAAATATCTCAACCATAAAACTTTATGAAGCCCACTAGGCCATAAATGACTCTTCCAAGCCCTTTTATTGCTCTTACAAGCCATTATGAGGGTCTTTATGAAGATTTTATCCCTTGAGCCTCCTTTGTTGACTCATCCTTCCCCTTTCCTCCATTCTCTCACCATGTGACATGTGTCACTCCTTGATTGGTTGTAGGGAAGCACAATCCATGTGCTCTCTTCTCATGCAATCTGAGCCCTCCATGAGCTTTTTCCCATCCTTGCATCTTAGCCCTCAATCCCTCAAGCCTCTTGCCTATAAATTGGATCCTTCCCCTTTGCAAAATAACACAATCCATGAAGTAAAGTCATAATGCCATTTTAAGAAGCCATTTTACATCAAAACCATACACTCACACCCAAATTCCAACTCCATTTGAAGCCCTTTTTGAAGCATAAGCTTGAGCATACATCCTATCTATTTAGACAAAGCTACTCAACAAGAGAGCTTCTCATTGAGAGAGCCCATTAATGGCTCATATTCTCAATTGAGAGTTCATCTTAGTCTATCTTGAAGTTTATGAATTTTGTTTAGTTTGTAGAAGCTTTATTTAAATTTGGTTTCTATTAGCATACTAACATTGCTCATATACACCTACGACATATAAATACCTTTGTTTTAAAACTATATGTATTTTTGTAGCTCTCGGTTATTAAACCCTAAGACTACCTTATGCTATACTAAAAACTTTATGAAATATAATATACATGGTATTTGGTCAATGCTCTGTTTCCATTACGAATGTTTTGTGTTTCACATTCTAATTTCATTTTTAGGTTTTCTCGCTTTTACTTCATTTTAGGATTAGCTATATGATGAAGATTCGATCAGGGCATTGAGTTTCAATTCGACTATCTGCATGTTTAGAATATCTGTATGAATTTGGTTTCATTTTTAGCCTACTTGTATATGTCGCTTCTAGCAAGTGATTTCTTTCATCATGCTATGTATCTCATGATTTATTACCTTTCTTTGCGCTTTCACTCTCATTGTGGTTTATGGACTTAAAGTAATTTGTTTAACAAATCTCTGCATCGAGTTATGCTAATGGATCTCTGAGATCACCCTTGTGAATTCGATCTGCCCCAACCGTGCCTTCAAACAAGCTTTATGGTGAATGTTTAATTTACTCATTAGATTGAGATGTTGATTCCTTCTGGAAGAATGTTGTTTTTCAAATTAATTCTTAACTTTTTTAGTCTGAAATGAAACTTTTTCTTCAAAAGTAGTAACATTTGCACATTTTAGCGATAATCTATAATGAATTTGGTAATTCCTTCCTTAGCCTTATCTTTAATTTAAAATCTAGGGCATGTAATGTTTTTAGCAAGACGTTTCTCCTATTCTAGTGTGCTCTATGAGTATATTTTGCATTATGGGTTTCCATAAAATTGTGAGGATTATTAGGATTAGGTATTTGGTAAATTCATGGTTTTTTGTGTTTTTGATTAGAGTTATGTCCTCACGGGCTAGCAAGATCTACGGCTCATTTTGGTTAATCCTATCATATGACTATATTTTAGTATTTCTAACAGTACTCTATGACGCCTTGAAGATACTCGAGGTATGGGCCCAAGTGGGGTCTTTTTTATCTTTCTGTTTTACATAATTCACATTCTCTTAGTAGCATTACTTGATAATTATTCTTTTTGATCTTTTCCCTTAATACATTTAGATTTGTTTTATTTATTTCTCTATTTAGTTTTAATTTTGTGTTTTCATTTTATTATCAATAATGTATGTTATTTTCTGTCTCTTAGATTACTAACTTTTATTGAAGGTAACCATGATGCATATGATATGGGTAATTAGTCTTCCTCGAATATATCATTCTGAAAGATGCTTCAATTGGTTCTTTCTCATGCAAATCTAATATTTATTCTAAGATAAGCAGGATTACAAGAGTTCGTTTCAAGCAAGTACCTACATCAAAAGGCCTCCATTATTAGTTTTGGCAATTTTCTTAGCTATCCATTCAGGGGTAACTCCTTTGAAAATTTTATTGGGGTATGCCCCTGTTCACAATGTAACTCATTTGAATATTTTACTAGGGTATGCCCCTATTCACAATGTAACTCATTTGAATATTTTACTAGGGTATGCCCCTTTTAATATGTAATAACATAGGACATCTATCATGGGCTAGACTGGAGGTTTTCTTCTCTGTTCTTTCCTACCAGTGCCCGTTTGAACAGAGAAAAGCTATTGTAAATTTTATTTATTTTAATAAAAATCAATCAAGGCCTTGGTTGTTTATTGATAATTAAAAAAAGAGAATATTTGATTTATTTATGAATACAAACTTTCAACAAATTTCTTTTTTTTTTTTTAAATGAAAATTTCAATGTTGATTATTGTTTTTTTGAAAGTAAACCTGCAAGCCCATGTTTTCATGTACTGCATCTTGAATGTTAATTGGTTGCTATAATAAATAACAAATAAAAAAATAACACAAAACTAAATAGTATTATTGTGCATCTTGTTGATTTTTCTTTTCAATCAAGAAAACTTGTGCTATAGACAATACTTGCGACATATGTTTCAAAATCTTGAGAAATTATTGTCCCTACTAGGAGAATTATACTAGTGACTAATATAACTAGCTTTAGAAATTTAAAGGACTATAGAATTTGACAATTAGAAAGTTGCTTTACAACTTGAAAATGGATAAGCAAGTATGTATTCCAAGGTTGCAGTGGGACTGTCCCATTATAGGACCAATCGAATCAACCACAATGCCACATGTCTTCATATTTGATTGTTCATGTGTCAAGCAATTTCTAAGGGCACTGATAGGTGAGAAATTTTTGAAAAATGTTACAGGAAAATTTTTCTATGTTGATATTGTTTCACGATTCTTTTCGAATTGTATGGACTTTGTACAAGAAGCAACAATCATTGAGAAACTAGCAAATTCTTATGTACAAGAGTACTTTGTGCCATCGACAGGATACCATGAAGCAATTTGTGCATATTGAGGAACTCCACATGCATCTATCACTGGCAACCTCTTTTCCCATAAAGCAGTTGAACAGTGTGAGGTTGCATCATGCATTTATAGTGTTGTGCGTCTAGCTATTACTAATGAATGTGATCTTGTTCTAGTTCATGCATTAAATGTATACGCTGCTCGTTTGGGTGAACATCTTGTGACAAGAGTGACAAATTTGTACAATGCATTCATGTCTTTGTACATAAATCTACCCAAGGAAACTAGTGTTCCATGTGAACAAAAGCATGCAAGTGACAAAAGCAACTCCCAATTGAAGCAAATTTGACTGCTCTAACAACATATTTGATAGCTCCAACTCCTTCAACCACAAGCTCTTCATGAACTGTTTGATTGTCCAGTAGTACTATAAATTGACTTCTACTCATAAATTAGAAGTACTAATGTTGAAGTTCAATTATCACATCGTCCTTGTCCTATGGTTACATGTATGTATGAAGTGTGAAAAATAGCACAAAGACTATTGTGCTTTGCCTATTTTTATATGTATCTATAAAGTATGGAGAATACTGTGGAGACTAGGTGCTTTATCTAAGCACTCTATGCTATGAATGAACAAGTATGTACAAGTAATGTGAATATTGTATCGAATATATGAATAAAAAGATTATTAAAGTAATGTCTCTTCTAGCTTTGTTATGAACATAATTGGTTACAAACTTATGATACTATAATTACTATAAAGAACCTTAGAACTTGAATACTAATTATACTATTAAGATGCAATGAATAGTGGAATGTATTGATGCAAAATTAAACATTGTAATTGATAGTCATCTGTTGCACATTTATTGAATAGTATGCTATTAACATGCAATGAATAGTGGAATCCATTGATGCAAAATTTAACACTGTAATTGATAGTCATCTGTTGCACATTTATTGAATAGTATGTATGGAATCATTTATATTAATGATATTCATATGATTATTGTCATAAAAAGTATATTGACAAAAGAATGACACTAAGTGCAAGATATATCTTAGAACTAACTAATGCTCGGTAAATTCTAAGAAATGTTCCTCGTTGCAAATAGGTTTTTCATCTCCATATTACAAAAGAATGGAGTGTCTTGATGCATTTGTTTCATTAGATCATGATATAGATCACCTCTCTAAAAGTCCAAAATCTCGTATTCTTGAAAAAACTCTAGAACTTCCAAACGAATGCCAAAGGAAAATATTGGAAAGATATTTTTATGATATATTAGAAGTTGTTTTGAATTTTGACTATTGCAAACATGCAGATAGCTTTGTTTAGCTAGCCATTTTTTTTGCAAAGTTGACTAAGAACTAGTAAAAGTTTGATCTACTATGTTCAATGTGTGCACAATGATTATGCCACACAATAGATTATTTTTTGCATATGTAGAATAATAACTAGTGACCTGATTAATGACATCAAATGTTGTGAAGGTTTGATTATGCTTTTCTTAATACGACACTTTGATTACAAAGCAGGAAAACTAGCAAGGATCAAATACACAAGCTTGGTAGTTGAGTGAAGAAAAAAATAGTAAGTAAAGTTATACATTTGATTAGAATCTAGAAATTTCAAAGTTACAAGTTTCCAAAATCTACTTGTTTCTTTCTGTATTATTTCCTTAAGATCCATGTTAGCATTTCATAAGATCTCTATTGACATAAGTTTTTGTGTTTAAAGTAATTATTGCCAACAAAAGAAGTCAAAGAAACGGTGTGCTTGAATAGATCTCAAAGATGCAAAATTACTAATTGTATTGTCTTCTTGACTACAAAATCTACAATCAGAACCTCATAGAATAGATTAGAACGCATATATACATTTGTAGGTCGAGACCACCCACAGTCAAAGAATTTGTTTTCCACTTTTTGAACAATGTCTCTAGATTGCTGACCCCCTTGAAGTGAATGGAGCATATCCACATAACATGATGACTAAGTTGGCTGAGAACAAAATTGAGCATGTGCCAACCTATGACAAACTTGTAATAAAAGCATGGATGGCACTAATCTTGATAACATTAGTAGGTTTTACACTATTCTTCACAGTGGACAATACTCCATGGTTTGTAACATTAATTGTAGTGTGTACAGTAGTCATATTGTATGCATTTTGTATGTAACTGAGCAACGTACAATAATAGTAATGTCACTAGTTATGACAATAGTAATGACATTTAGTATTTATCAACTGGTAGTGTTCTAATTGATCATAGTATGGAAATAATGTTTATAATGGAGATAAGCTACAAGTAACTACTAAGAAAAGATGATTATAAACAATATGAGAACAATCATTTTTTATCTACTATTTTCTAGAATTGCGTATCATTTTCATTTCCTTATAATTGAAATTGTTGTTTGAGAGGATTGGTCATTTGTAATGTAACGTAAATATGTGTGTATTGAGACATGTCTTAACAAAAGTTTAATTGTGCTATAGAAACACAAAAGAAGAAATGGAGAAAACATACAGGGGTGTTCGCGAGAAAGCATTTGGTCAATTTTTAGTAGAGATAACATTGCCCAAGCTACGAAGACAAAAATGGCTAGGAACATTTGACACAGCAAAACAAGCAGCCTTTGCATATGATATGGCCAACATGTCAATGAGAGGCAGTAATGCATACACTAGCTTTTGCCATGTCAACTGTACACCTCATAATCAATCTTCCAATGTACAGAGCACTCAGATCTCAAATGTAGTAAGATCAAACAGGAAGAAAACTAAATAAATGAAATTGTCTGAATTGCAAGAATGTTCTGAAAAAGTTGAAGAAAACAAAGGATATATGTCATTTTGCAATGGATCTAAAATTTGTCCAAAAGAAAATTCATATCGAGGTGTATGGAAATGTTCAAGTGATCGTTATATTGAAAAAAGTGTGGAATCCTATACAACAAAAGCAAAAATGGTTAGGAACATTTGATACCAAAGAGGAAGTTGTTATCGCATATGATCTGGCTGCAATATCCTTAAAAGGATACAAAGCCATTACAAATATTGTGCATCCAGATACAGAGATACATGAAAAAAAAAGTATCTCTCACTTAGAGAAAGATCAACTTGGATTGACCCTTCAAGTTGAATGATGTCTAATAGAAATAGAAAGAAATGGTCCAATGTCAATAGTCTATACAAATGATTGTTTTGGTCAAACAATACCTATCACTGAGAACCAACACTTTCTAACTATGATGCACATGAAACCTAACATCCTTGAAAGTTTTCAGAGAAATCTAGTACAAGATCTTTCATCGAAAGAACATATCAATTCCATATATGCTACTAGCATAGATAACATGTATTCTTCAGAAAGTGACACAAAAATTCACTATCCATTATCTGAATCAACCTATTTTACTGCAATTGGACTACCCAATTTTGAAACAAGTTATCATAATATACATCCCTCAAATTTGATAAACTCATACCCATTGCAACAATTGGAACAAGTTGTTTCCCCCATGCACCTGTCTCACGAAAAATGGAATTCTACAATTCTCAACATTGATCCAATTATAGAAAAATATGATAGTAATGTTCCCAATGAAAATGTTTATTTGTTTCTAAACAATCTTGTTGCCAATCCTAACAATATAGACATGCATGGTGTTAACCATGACACGTTTGACTTCTACAATTTCCATGTGACATCAAAGAATAATGTCATTGAGCGTCACCGTTGAATTTACGATTCAAATGGTACAGACATAGAGCAATCTCAACATTATTTCTATTTCTTGATGGCATAGTCAGCATATCATATTTGATGTGGAGATGTGAAGAGAAGGTGAAAAAAACATAAAGATAACATGGAGGCATGATTGAAGAAAAGAATAGTAGCAATTTTTGTATTCGCTACTTGTGTTTTGTATTAGCATTTTTCTTTACTTCATCAATGACTATTTAATAATGTGGTGGCAATGTGAAGAGGAAAGATGAAAAAAGCATAAAGATAACATGGAGACATGACCAAAGAACAAGAGGAGTATCAATGTTTGTATTTGCTACTTGTGTTTTCTATTAGCATTGTGTTTTTTGAATATTTCATCAGGGAATTCTAATGATGCAATATGTTATGTTTTTTTTAGTCTAGTATCATAATATATCTTTTTTTAATATGTAATAGTAGAAGAGATAAGAAGTATAAGTTTTTTTACTGCCTACATGTCTTCAGGTTACATTTATCATTGTGAAATAGTGTATGCAATTATTCCTCTATAAAAATATCAATGTGGAAGTACACTTTTCTTGTCATGACAACCATAGTCCAAATCTAAAAAATCATTCTATGAAAGTTGAATTGTTCCATACTAGATACTTGTGAATAGATGGGAACTTTATCCATGACTGTTTAATATTGTGGTGGTGATGTGAAGAGGAAAGGTAAAAAAAAGCATAAAGATAATATAGAGACATGACCAAAGAACAAAAGGTGTATCAATGTGTGTATTTGCTACTTCTGTTTTCTGTTAGCATTTTGTTTTTTGAATATTTCATTAAGGAATTCTAATGATGCAACATGTTATGTGTTTTTTATTCTAGTATCATTATATATTATGCGATAGTAGAAGAGATAAGAAGTACAAGTTTTTGTATTGCCTACATGTCTTCAAGTTACGTTTATCATTGTGAGATAGTGTATGCAATTATTCCTCTGTAAAAATATCAATGTGGAAGTACACTTTTCTTGTCATGACAACCATAGTCCAAATCTAAAACATTCTATGAAAGTTGAATTGTTTCATACTAGATACTTCTGAATAAATGAGACTACATATTGCAATGTATAGTATAGTTTCTTATGGCAAGTGTAATTTTAAAGAATAGAAAAATCAAAGTAAATAATCCAAGATAACTAAAAATAGTATATTGAAAAGATGTATCTTGTCATGTAGGAAAGCAATATCCACATGTAGAAAAGAAACATTGTGCAAGTATACAAGTGACACGCAAACCAAGGTGGTACTAGTCCTTCCTGAAAGATAAAATGATACAAAATGAAATAGAAATTATAGACCTAGAGCATTACAAGCCAATAGTTTAAGATAGAACTTGCAGCATTGACATTGTGCTAGAGAATGAAGGACTATGCAGAGTACCAACATTCAAGTACAACATAAGAGACTGCTTATTTGACTCCTTGGAATTCCTACTAAATTATAGATATACATCACTTGAGCTAAGAAATGGAACCATTGATTACTTCTTACAATGCAAACAAGAAGGTGAGTTATAAGCATTGCATTCGTATAGTACATAACTTCATCCACAAACTCTATATGAATTGCACCGAGTACATGATCCAAAAACATATTTGCGTAGAATGTGACTTTTTGCAAAGCAAAACATACACAATGGAGAAGTCAGATTATGGGGAGATATATTCTGCATTCATTAGTTATCCAAGTGATTAAAAATAAAAATATGCATTTGGTCAATGACAACAGCACAAAAGTACTTGCACTGCAATGAATCAATAGAAGAAGAAGCATACTCAATCCTCTTTCATGATACAAATCCTATTGCTGGTCACTTTGAACCACTACTTAGATTACAGTCAGAAAGAGTCATTCATCGAGCACAAATGTGATACAACAAACTGAAGAGATTTATAAAAGAGCATAACACACAACACATTGTAGAAGTTGCAAACAAAAATAATATAGGACATGACAAGATGCACATTAAAAATATCAAACTAGAGAGCCCTAATAGAAAGCATGTACTTTGACTATGTCACCTCAAAAGATTTATCAAAGATTCTCCAAGTAATACTAGAAAAATACAAAAAATGCACTTCGACTATGTCATCTTAAGAAATTTACTAGAGATATACAAAATAATACAACAAATGATGCAAATTAGAGCATGAACACTCAAAATAAGTCAACATGCACATCTAGAATCCAAAGAACAAAAAAAAGAGGCAGACAGTGTCGTCTACTAAAAAAAGAAAAACTGGATTGTCACCAATAGAGATATTTGAAACAACAATCTAGGATACACCAAAACACACATGCTCAATTTGTCAACTATTGTGTTTCATGAAAGACATCAGACCAATGAAACAAAAGGAAAAGAACAACTATTATACTCTGATGCAAATAAAATATGAAGTGTCAAATAATTTCATCTATTGAACATGCTTGTTTTCATTGAAACGCTTCAAGCTCCCAACATATAGTACACCAAAAAATATTAGAATTAATGAACTAATACAAGATGTGCAAATCCTATCACAATTGGAAGAACGACTAGTGTCAGTGAGATTTGCATTTGCTCAAATATGAGAATTGGGATACAAATGATCACAAGTGGGATTGACAGGTTCTATTATCAATGTTCTTGTGAACATGAATATCATACAAAATGCACTACCACAAACAACCAATAGCACAACAACTATTGCCATTGCTCTCAAAAGGTGCCTAGAATACAAAAATGCATTTCAAATAGGAATGGTGCAGCTAAATGTAGTGATGCAAGCACTCTCAAAACTCACAATTACACCACTATACATAATGGAAAATGTTAAAATAAAAGAAGATTGGAAAGAAGCCCTTGAGATTAATGTTGAGAATGAAAGGACATATGCAAGTTCTGAAGATGAAACATCCTCTCTGTTCAGTGAAAATGCAACACATTTAGACAATGATGAAGAACATAATGAGCCTTCAGAAACCTTGGTACATGGATTCACCAAATCTAGATCCATACATAAAATGCAAGACAAGATAATTGACGTTGCACCTGCACAAGAGCACCACCCAATTGGAATATTCAAAGACAAATATGCTGAGGAAATAAATTTTCCCACATTATTCTTTGGAAAACCACGTGATGAAGACATCATTCAAAGATTTTCTTACTAAAAGATTGCACGTTGGGAACTCCTGTAATCAAAATGGTACTTTGCATACCACACGACAAATATCTTCTTCAAGACTATCAAGATATTGGTACAACAGGTACTCTCTACAATGTGGATAAGAATACAAAAGGGACAATTGAAAGAATGCAAATTACAATCAAAAGATGTTAAGCAAAAACCCAACTTGGAAAGAATTCTCAAATCAGACTTTGGATACGTTGACTTCAAAAAAATAAGAATATCACCAGACTATGTACACCAACTTAAGAAGAATGTTTTCGCAATGATACGCCAACTAGGGCCTTGTTACTTTTACTAGTGCAGAACAAAATTGGGATCCACTATTAAGTGCACTTGAACAATTGCACAATGTGCATCACTCAAAAATTGAACAACAACAAGAGTATGAAACAAAAGGTGACAAATTCAATCTGATAAAGAAAGACCTAGTGATTTGTGCATGATATTATAGGCACATAATAGATGCAATGAAGAAATTAATTTTAACTGATGAATCATTCTTTGGAAATGTTATGGATTACTTCTCAATAACTGAATTCTAGAATCGAGGAAATGAACATGATCATTTCCTACTCTGGGTAAAAATTGCACCAATATATGGAACAGATAGCAATACATCCATCACAAACTTTATTGACAAGTACATTACTTGTACAACTGAACATATAGAACCCAGTCTTCGTACAATTCACAAGCACCACCAAACAAAGCGATGCAAAAGACTAAGAAAGATTTCATGCAGATACAATTTTCCTTTTCCACCCCTCCAAAGGACAGTAATACTTGAACCATTGTCAGCGAAGAACGTAGTAGTAAGTTCAAAAGCAACAAGTATCTTTTCAATATTAGAAAAGGAAAACTATGACCTGTCGTAGACATTTCAAATGTTCTTAGATGAAATTGGAACCAGTGAAGAAGAATATATCTTGGCTCTAAGATCAACTCTACAACGATCAACGCTCTTCTTGTGACGAAAGCCATCGGAAATTTGGAACAATAGCTTTGCGAAGAGAATTTCACAACTATAGAGATCCAATATTGATGCACAATTTGTACTGAATGCATATGTTGCAGTAATGTATTTGTTAGAAATGCTTTAGAATAACTAAGAGGGGGGGGGGGGGGGGGGGGGGTGTGTTGAATCAATTATTCAAGGTCAAAATGTCCTATTCAAACTTTTCATAAAGTAAAGTGTGCCCATCAAACTATTCATTCATCCAAGCTTAAACATTCCTATTCAGTAGGTTACTGTAAATCAACATGCAATCATAACATATGAAAAGATCAACACATGACACAATGATTTATGTGGAAATCCAATTTGGGAAAAACCACCAGTGACATGCTACTCAATTCTCACTCTTCTCAAGTGATGCCTTGTGAAAGGCCTGCCTTGTTAAAGGCTACAACACATTGTTAAATGTGACCTGGTTAAAAGATTTAACCACCTTGTTAGAAGTGAGCTTGGTTAGAGGACTTTAGAACATTCACTTGGAATGCTACCCTATTAAAGGATTTACAAATGGTTGTTAAACCAACCTAAGTCCATAGGATTTTTACCCTAATTGATACAATTGCTAGAGAGTAACAATAAGGGGTTTTGATCTAATACAACATACAACTTATCTTGTAGATTTTAGATCACTCTTCAGCTCATAACATTGCCTGGCTTTCAATCTTTTCAACTCTGACAACTTGTCCTCCTCTCAAGCTTTGTCTCCTTGAGTCTCCGTGCTTAATGTACCAGTGCATTTTTCTCTTTCTGACCACTTATCGAAGCAAAGTTTCTATACTCTATTCTTCCTTTTCCTAGATGCCTTCTCCTTGACACCCTTCAACCACTTCGCAATTTGGCACTCCAACAACTCTTGCTTCTTGGCTTGTGACTCCTTGAATAGAAGTCTAAAATTGATTTACCCACTCGATTCTTCCCTTCTTTAATTTTAGTTTGAATGGATTAGGTACGATTCATTGAATCTAACTTACATTTTATTTCTTCTAGAACCATCATGAAGAGTCCTCTTGAATTCACTCAAAAATGGTTTACATAGAATTATGTGCCACCAGCTCATCATCCTTATCCTCCAACTGGTTCACAAAATTCAAGGTAACAAACTTGTTGGCTTAGATTTGGTGAATCTTTGACTTTTTCAATAATGCAGTAGCTCGACACTATTGAAATTCTAGTGCTCAGCACATACTGTGTTAATCGGCACCAACTACATTTTACTAATGCTCAACACCTATTATGGATTCACTCAGCATCCACTAAGATTCTTTGATGCTCGGCACCTGGACATGCTCGACTCCTTCTATATCACTTGGCACACACTAGATTTTTCATTTGCTCGGCTCTAACTGAAAATTTGCTCAACTTAAACTAGCTTGCTCAACACTTACTAATGAACTTAGTTTAAGCTTTGCAGTCAACCTTGTTCCAACTTATACTTTTAGTGTTTCTACGTGTGGCCAACTTCTGCATCTTTGAGTATGTTATCAATACATCATTTAACCATTGTCTTAGTTGATCCTTGCACTTCATTACAAACCCATAACTCAACCTTTCCCTTAGGTGCTCTTATTATATCTTGCTGATTAAATCCTCTTCATCAATCAACAAAGTGATAGTACTTGAATCTTATAAGCAATTGTCATTTCTACAAATAGTAGGTTTCACATCAATGACAAAATAATGATTTGAAAACATTTTGTTAACAACAATCTCCCTCTTTTAATCAATCTTCTTGTCACGATGATCTTTTTAATCATATTTCCAACAATCTCCCTCTTTGGCATTGATGACAAACCAAACTAAGCAACCATTAGACCAAACTATTCAACCATGTTATCAAAATGCTAACTAGGTTAGAATAGTAAGTCGAATGCCAAAAAAAAAAATCAGATTACACAATTTCCTTCTTGATCTACTATCCTGATTTCTTTATTTCTACTTTCTCTCTCTGTATGCATTGCTCATCTTCTGCTATTTTGGTATCTAACAACTTCTTTCTCTATCCATAAATCTGATCAATTTCTTCATCTTCTCCCTCAACTGTTGATCAGTTTTTGCTATTTCTCCCTCTTTGACAACAATGTCAAAGACATATTATCTCAACATCTTAATATGCAAGTGTAGCTTTTGCAGGTACTTTCAATTTCTCCCTCTTTTACCTTGCTTGTGACTAATTTGAAACTTCAACACTTTAATTACTTGAGGCAAAATCCTAAAGTAAGTATCCTCTGCATCAATGTGTAATATTCCAACAATCAATTTATTTGATGCAAGACAATTTTTGTTGTTTCTTAAGTAGCCTTGGCTAGGGGTATCACCCCTAACTTACCTCTAAGATATTCAAAAGCATCTTTGGGTAATGCTTTTATGAAGATGTCAGCAATCTATTCTTTTGAACTAACATATTCCATCGTTACTTGCTTATCTTCCACCAATTCTCTTACATAGTGATACTAAATTGCAATATACTTGGTTTTGGCATGCATACAAGGTTCTTTGATATGTTGATGGCACTTGTATTATCACAATAAACTATCACAGGCTCATTTATCTCTTCCTTCATACCTTGTAACAAATGTTTGATCCATACAATATTAGTGCACTTGATAGCAATTGCAACATATTCAGCTTTTGTTGTTGACTGTGAGGTACAACTTTGCTTTTTGCTGGTCAAAGTAATTAGTCTTTTACCTAAGAAAAGTGCTCCTCCACTGGTGCTTTTTTTGTCATCAATATTACCTCCCCAATCTGCATCAATGTAAGCTTTTAGCTCAAACTTTTCACTCCTCTTGTAGTACAAACCAAATTCATCAATTCCTTTTAGGTGCCCCAATATTATTTTCACTGCCATCAAATGATTTTCTCTTGGATTTGCAGAAAATCTTGCCACTATTCCAACAACTAATGCAATGTCTGGTCTACTATGTACAACATACTGCAACTTTCCAATCATTGATCTATACAATGTCTGATTTACTTCAACTGACTAATCATTTTTAGATAGTTTGTATCATGTTACCATTGGTGTGCTAACTAGTTTTGAATCTTCTAATCCAAATGTCTTGAGTATCTCCTTGATGTATTTTGATTAGGTCACAAATATGCCATGCTTTAATTGATGTACTTGCAAACCAACAAAGAATTTGATGTCTCCAAACATTGACATTTCAAACTCATGTTTCATTTGATCAGCAAAATCTTTGCATAGAATATCTTTTCCTCCAAATATTATATCATCAACAAAGATTTCAGATATCAAAATGTCTTTACCTTTTTCTGCTTTGATATACAAGTTGTTGTTATCATATGTTCTCTCAAATCCTATCTTCATAAGATATTTGTGCAGTCTCTCATACCATGCTCTAGGTGCTTGCTTTAGACCATAGAGTGCTTTATGCAGTTTGCAAACCATATCCTTGTTGATGTCATCAACAAATCCCTCTGGTTGTTATATGTAGACTTCCTGTTTTAGTATATCATTTAGAAAAGCAGACTTCACATCCATTTGGTAGACTTTGAAACTTTTGTAAGCAACATATGCAAGCAGTGTTCTTACTCCTTCCATTCTTGTAATAGGGGCAAATGTTTTCCCATAATCCAGTCCTTCTTCTTGCGCATAGCCTTTGCCAACTAGTCTGGCTTTGTTTCTTGTTATCTCACCATTCTCATCAAGTTTGTTTCTAAAGACCCATTTGGTACCAATTATATTCTTATTAGCTGGTCTGGGAACTAAGGTCTAGGTTTTGTTCTTCTCAATATGGTCTATCTCTTCTTCCATAGCTTTATACCAGTCATCATCTTGTAAAGCATCTTTCACTGTTTTAGGCTCAACCTTGCTCAACAGGCATGATTCGTTCCTTAGTCTGTTCCTTGTCATTGGTTTGACATCCTTATCACCGATGATTTGTTCTACAGGGTGATGTCTTCTCACATACTTGGCTAATCTTGGTTCTGTCCTTCTTTCCATGTTTGATCCTTCGGCTTCAGAGTCATTTTGCTCTTCTCCTTCTAGTATTTCATCATCTCTTTCATGTGTACTCTTTTTAGAATCAGAATGTGCATTTTCTTCATTTTGTAACTTGGCTTTTGAATGCAACTTGACATTCACTGGTTGTGAGTCAGCTAATATTGAAATTTGTTGCTGATTTCCAACTTGATTGATAGCATTATCTTCAACAATCATTCCTTCATATAAGTATACAAAAGATCTATAATATTATGGTTGCTTAGTTCCAACTTGAACTTATGCATGCTCATTAAAATTTATATTTGCACTCTCCACAATCTTGTTAGTGTTAGTATTCAAACACTTATATGCCTTACTCCTAGTGGAGTATCCAAAGAATATTCCTTCATCACTTTTTGCATCAAACTTATCATTTCTAGTATCTCTAAGAATACAACATTTACAACTGAATACTTTGAAATGTTTTACATTAGATGAGTGACCATACCATAGTTCAAAAGGTGTTGTATTTGTTCCTTTCTTAACTTGAACTCTATTCACGGTGTAAACAACAATACTTACAACTTCTCTCTAGTACTTTAGAGCAACATTTTTCTCCATCATCAAGGTTCTGACATAGTCTATTACTAATATGTTTCTTCTTTTTGCAATCCCATTCTATGGTGGAGTTCTTAGTGCTGATGTTTGTCTTTTGCTACCTTTGTCATTACAAAATATCTTAAATTCTTTTGATGTAAACTCTCCTCCTCTATCTGATCTTAGGCACTTCAGACTTTTACCTGTTTCCTTCTCAACTCTGGCCAAATACCACTTAAACATTTGAAATGCATCAGATTTTTTCTTTAAAAACATGGCAGTCATCATCCTGGAGTAGTCATCCACAAATAACATTATGTATATGTCTCCCTGGTAGCTTTTTACTTCTATTGGACCACACAAGTCTATATGGACTAGTTCTAGTACTTCCTTCAAAGTGTATGTTTTGCTTTTGAAACTAGATTTAGTCATTTTTCCTAGTTGACATTGTTTGCACATTATGTTTTCAGGTTTCTTTAGTTTAGGCAAACCTCCAACTTTCTTCTTTTTGTTGATGCTAATCAGATTGTCAAAGTTAACATGACAGTCTTTTATGCCATAACCACACATCATCAATTTTAACAACAAGACAAGTTGCATCTTTCATATCTAGGTAAAACAAATTACTCTTAGTTTGTTCACCTTTTCCTATCAAATTTCCATCAGTGTCATGGATTTTGGTAGTTTTGTTTCCAACTTCTACTTTGTAACCTACATTGCCTAATTGTGATACACTCAACAAATTGTAATTCAATCCTTCAACATAGTATGCATTATCACATGAAATTTTCTTTGTAAGTTTAATTGAGCCATTTCCTTTGATTTGACATGGAGCATCATTACCAAATCTAACACTATTTCCATTATATTGAGTAAAGGTAATAAACTTACTTTTGTCTCCTGTCATGTGATGTGAACACCCACTGTCTATGATCCACTTGTCATTTTTGTTCACGCAGGTTACCAATGTTGTTGCTTCATTTTCATCTAATTTATCCTTCATGGCCACATAGACTACTTCATCATTCTCATCAAAATCTTCTTCAACAATGTAGCATCTTTTTCCTTTGTCCTTGTAATCTTTACTATCATCTTCTCTCTTGTTCTTGTACTTGTTTTCTTCTTTGTAGTTCTTCTTCTATGTACACCTTGCAGTAATATGTCTTACTTCATTGCAATTAAAACAAATGATAGGTAGCTTACCTTTGAATTTATCTTTGCCTCTATGGAATCTCCTAGCCAGTAGTGCTTCCAACTGTTCCACATCTTCCTCATTTGTGCTACTATCACTGGATGCATGTTTTCCTTTTCTACTCTTTTTCTTTGATTTCACCTCCTTAGTGTCTTTCAATATCAGCTTGGCCTTGAAAGAAGATTCAAGGTTCTCAGGTTTGTAGTTATCAAAATTGGACAGTTCAAGTGTAGTAAGTCTTCCCACTATTCCTTCAAAGGTTAGTGTGTTTCCTTGTACACACCTTAGCTCTTGGATGGCTGAAACTCTAATAGCATAGATAGGGAGCAAGGTTCTCAAATATTTGCTATTGACAGTCTCTTCTTCCAATTGACCACCCAAACTTCTTATTACACTTACCACTTCTTTCATTTTGGAGCCATATTGAGCAACATTCTCACCTTCCTCCATTTCATGTCATCAAACTTTCCTCTGAGGCTTTCTCTCTTTGCTCTCTGAACATTCTAATCTCCTCCATGGATATCTGACAGGGCTTTCCACATCTTAAATGTAGCATTACATCCTTTGATGTCATCAAATTCAGCATAGCTAAGTGCAGAGGCAATCTCCAACATTGCCTGATTGTGCTCCTTCATTTTGTTCAAATCATCTACAAAGAGGGGTCCAATTGGATTTACATGCTCCACTCCAATTGAGGCTTTTGCATGATCACCTATTGATCCAAGGTGCAATTTCATTAGACTTTGCCATGCAACAAAATTGTCTTTGTTGAGCTTGGGAACTTCTCTCTTGGACATCTTGATCTTCTTGATTCTAGTACATTTAAACTAAATCAACAGATGGCTCTGATACCAATTGTTAGAAATGCTTTAGAATAACTGAGAGGTGGGGGGGGGGGGGGGGGAGGGGTGGTGAATTAATTATTCAAGATCCAAATATCCTATTCAAACTTTTCATCAAGTAAAGTGTGCCCATCAAACTATTCATTTATCCAAGCTTAAACATTCCTATTCAGTAGGTTACTATAAATCAACATGCAAGCATAACACATGGAAAGATGAACACATAACACAATTATTTACGTGGAAACCCAATTTGAGAAAAACCACCAATAACATGATACTCAATTCTCACTCTTCTCAAATGATGCCCTGTGAAAGGCCTGCCCTGTTAAAGGCTACAATACACTGTTAAATGTGACCTAGTTAAAGGATTTAACCACCTTGTTAGAAGTGGGCCTGGTCAGAGGACTTTAGAACATTCACTTGGAATGCCACCCTGTTAAAAGATTTACAAATGGTTGTTAAACCAACCTAAGTCCATAGGATTTTTACCCTAACTGATACAATTGCTAGAGAGTAACAATAAGAGGTTTTGACCTGATACAACATACAACTTATCTTACAGATTTCAGATCACTCTTCAGCTCATAACATTGCCTGGCTTTCAATCTCTTCAGCTCTAACAAGTTGTCCTCCTCTCAAGTTTTGTCTCCTTGAGTCTCCATGCTCAATGTACCAATGCAATTTTCTCTTTCTAACCACTTATCGAAGCAGAGTTTCTATGCTTTGTTCTTCCTTCTCCTAGATGCCTTCTCCTTGACACCCTTTAACCACTTCACAATTTGGCACTCCAACAACTCTTGCTTTTTGGCCAATGACTCTTTAAATAAAAGTCTGAAATTGATTTACCTGCTCGATTCTTCCCTTCTTTAATTTCAATTCGAATGGATTAGTAGGATTCATTGAATCAAACCCACATTTTGTTTCTTCTAGAAACATCATGAAGAATCCTCTTGAATTCACTCAAAAATGGTTTACATAAAATTTTGTGCCACCAGCTCATCATCCTTATCCTCCAACTGGTTCACAAAATTCAAGGTAACAAACTTGTCGGCTCATATTTGGCAAATCTTTGACTTTTTCAATAATGCAACAACTCAACACTATTGAAATTCTAGTGCTCGACACATACTGTGTTACTCGGCACCAACTGCATTTTACTGATGCTCAACACCTATTGTGCATTCACTCAACATCCCACTAAGATTCTCTGATGCTCGGCACCTGAACACACTCGGCTCCTTCTGTATCACTCGACACACACTAGATTTTCCATTTACTCGGCTCTAACTAAAAATTTGCTTGGCTTAAACTAGCTTACTTGACACTTACTAATGAACTTAGTTTAAGCTTTGCAGTCAACCTTGTTCCAACTTATACTTTTAGTGTTTCTAAGTGTGGCCAACCTCTGTATCTTTGAGTATGTTATCAATACATCATTTAACCATTGTCTTAGTTGATCCTTGCACTTCATTACAAAACCATAACTCAACCTTTCCCTTAGGTGCTCTTGTTACATCTTGTTGATTAAATCCTCTTCATCAATCAACAAAGTGATAGTACTTGAATCTTATAAGCAATTGTTATTCCTACAAATAGTAGGTTTGACATCAATGACAAAACAATGATTGAAAACATTCTATTAACAACAATCTCCCTCTTTGAATCAATCTTCTTCTCACAATGATCTTTTCAATCAGATTTCCAACGATATTGTAGCTCATACATGACAAAAGTGGACAAAACAATGACAAATACATTTAAAAGAATACATAATAACCATAAACAAGATAGTATCAATGTAATACGAATGATAACAAAACTAGGAAATGTGCTACTAAATTTACAACAAATGTCATCACAACAAGCAACACACATAGTTCTATCACTGCCACTAAATCATAGCTCAAGAAAGTGCATATTCTCATAGACACAAGAGATGATCACGTACATTTATATTGAAAAGTAATAAAGAATTACTTAAAGAACCTGATGAGTAAAAAAAATGTTCTCTCAAAATCCTTAGTGGACTACTATTTAAGTCAACCTCTAATCCTTCATAGCATATGCCTTGCAGAATTTGTCTCTGAGTACAGCAAAAAGGGCACAAAATACACATAAAGAGCAAAATCGAGTATAATATGATTTATCAACTTCAACAAACACATGGACCTAGAAAACTATTATAGAGAACAACTAATACTCTATGTGCCATTTACAATCAATGAGAGCACATTGAAACAAAGTTTTACATCATGGGAACAAGCACATTTATACTATCAACAAATAATCATAACGAATCAAGTAAAGTTTAATCATAACACAGATCCTGCATGGGGTGATATGGAAAAAACAGTCAAGGATCTAGATACTAAAAATGATGGCATGGATGGCCAAACCCTCATAGTCAACAAACACAACAAATTGAGCAATATGACATACAAAAAGACATCCAACATAAGCTACATAAGATACAAAGCAACATATGTTATAACACATTTGAAATCAACCACCATCCATAAATTATGGACAATGATGAGTACCACAAATTGAGGTAGATGCTAAATAGAGAGCAACAAGCAATCATCAAAGATATTGTTAAAAAAAAAAAAAAAAACAACAAGAACCCATTGCATCTATTCTTGACAGGTGGAGCCGAAACTGGAAAGACTTTCACTACAAAAGTTATATACCAAGCTCTCCTTCGAATCTACAATAAGTACATCAAAAATGATCCCAACAAACCAAAGGGCTTGATAATGACTTACACAAGAAAGAAAACACACAATGTAGGTGGAGTTACATTACATTCAACATTTCACATACCTTTTATCACATATGACTTCTTGCCACTCAATAGCAACATACTGGATGCAATGTCAAAGCACCATCATTAGTTACGTGTACTTCTCATTGATGAGATATCATTAGTTGGTGCCACATTCCTACGTTACATTGACAAACAATTGTGTGAGATAATGCAAATGCTTACCATATACTTTGGAAACGTCAATATATTTTCTATGGAGACTTGTAACAAGCACAACCAGTACTTGACACAGTTGCATTTGAAAATAAAGCAACTATGTTAGAATTGATGCCTTACAATTTTTGGATAGACAATGTTAAATGTTATTCGTTAACATGTACAGTAAGGCAAAAGGATGAAAAATTCATTAATGTTTTCAACAAAATACGAATAAGCATGCAACCAAATGAAGATCTGCACTATGTCAACGAACAATGCATGAGAAAACCACCATTGGACCCAACACTGCCATTCATTTTCTATAGAAGAATCAATGTTAATGCTCATAATACAAAAATGCTTGCAATAGTTCCTGGTGAAATGACTATCCTCAATGCCATTGACGAACATGATGAAAATAACAATGCATTACGCCTACACACACAAACAATTTCACTCCCACATCAAATTCATCTCAAACAAAATATTATGGTAGAACTATATGCAGGAAACCACAACACAAAAGATGGTCTAGTAAATGGATCAAATGGAATATTCAAAGCATACACAAAATATAATGATTTTGACATAGTTTGGATAAGATTTCAGGACAATACAATTAGACAACAACAACGCAAGAAACTCATAAAATGCTATACAAAAAAAATTGAAAATGACGAGGTATCAATACTATGCATTATTCGACCTATCCAAAAGGCATTAGTGAAAAAAAATATTATTGTACAAAAACAATTCCCTATATAGATAGCATGTGCAAGAACAATACATAGGTCACACGGGCTTACAATGGAGGCAATGGCTTTTGACCCCACATGTGTTAGACAACATAGATTAACATACACAACACTATCACAAACTAAAACAATTGACTCATTATTCCTTTTAAAACCTCTAACACCAAATTTTTTTAAAATCAAAGAGAGAATACATCTTGAAATGTCCCGCTTACAATCAAGCGCAAAATGGCAATTTGAGAATGACAATACATGTTCTCATAACACACCATCCATGCTATTATGCACACTAAACACACGTAGTTTAAAGCCTCACATAAATGGCATAACTAATGACTATGATATAATGTCATCTAACATCATCTACATTCAAGAAGTACACATGTAAATCCCTAAAATAAATGATGAATTCCAACATTTCAACAACTTCAATGCCTACCACATACATGGTATAATGACACTGGCCAACAAAACCCTAGTCATTTCAAAGATAAAGCAATCCAACACAACAAATATAGAATCTATTAGAATAACAAATTTGATCAAAAGCAATGAAATAAATATATGTAATCTTTATGCAAGACCTAACACACCCATTGAAGAATATGCCACTATTATTCAACAAGTCACTACATATGTCAAACCAATGACTAATCTATACATTGTAGGCGATTTCAATATTGATATGTCAACAAGAAATGCTAGGAAAGAAAATCTTGAAAAATATATGCAATACCACAACATGAATTACATCACTGAAAAAACACAAAATGTATACAATCCATCAATTGATCACATTTGGACAAACTCGAGTAATATATGTTGTTGTTACAAAGCAGAAGCATATTGGACTAATCACCTTGCTACATTCATAAGGTTCCATACTCCACTCTAGATTGCTAATACATAGACAACCAAACACAAAATTAAATAGAAGAACAAATACAAGAATGCAAATACATCTTAAACCTAATAGTTTTATGTATCAAAGACAATAACTCTAATTTAATAGTATATATTTCAATGTTCTACATTTCTATGTAGCACAATAATGGAAGGAAGCAAAATAACAGGAAAGGGAACACATGTCAAGCAAGAACAAACAACAAAAAGGTACTGAGCTCTTTCTCATCTCCAATAACATGCATTCCCACATGAAAAATGATAGATCAATACATGAATTTCTAATATTTAAAGAAATGTTAAATATCAAACTACTACAATACTAGATTAACACCATAATACTTTGCGTAGGTCCAAACTAGGAAACCCCAATGCAATAGCGATTGAGGACTTGAATGCAAGAAAAACAGGAAACACTTTTGAAGGATACATACTTGTTGTATATAGAGAAACACTGGATAGAGAAAACAAAACACGAGAGGTGCTATGTGTAGACTCGACAGACTCTAAAGGAGAAATGACAATAACTTTAAATGTGACTTGGAACCTAGTACAAGAGTACAAAAACAAGATAGTTCCAGGAACATCCATTATAGTATTAGGATTTCAAATAGGACACAAAACAACCTTTGACCGTGGAGATTCAGATTGCATCTTGAAGCTCCAAGATTCAAGCACAATTAAAACTATACTACGACTTTGCCAATAATACAAATTCATACCAAACTCCACAATCAAACAACTACCCATAAGCACAAGTACCTATGCCATTGGTACAATAGGTGCACTAGTAGTTGCAGGACGACAAATAGACTCCCAATATGTTATTGACATAAAAGATAGAAATAATGATGATGACAAAGTACAGGTAAAAAGCACACTAAACACCCCTTCTTTCTATGCAACATGTATAGTAGTCATGTTTCTATTGAGTACAGAGTTTTAAAAGTAGAAAATAAAAATCTTTTGTTAATGACTAGCTCCAAATCAACTTTGCTTTCCAAGAAGAATCCATGAAAATAACAACCAATTACAAAGAGGTGAGACTCCTACAATGTTGTTTAGAAATATTGTATGGCGAAACGACATGGACATAACATTTTGCACAGGGGTTGCTACATACATCTATACACTTAAAGAAAAGAGAATATTGGATGCCTTGAATGCATTGCTACAAACAACACTACAGGTAAGCAAACTCATATAATTTAGCACTTCAACTATTAATTAATTTTTACACAAGCTACATTAATATCAAAACATATCTTGTAGGTTGATGGGGTTCTCAAAGTAGCCAACTCATTCACAAATCCATTTCATGCATTTTGTTCCAAATGCAACTTAAAATTTGAGGATTATGGAATGCTAGAAGACAAAACAACTCATTGCAATAGATGCAATCAAGAGGTTCCATATGTATATTCATTATACCTAAAGACTATCATTACAACTGAAAACAAACAAATCATCTAGTGTTTAATAGACAAGTGCATTGTTGAACAACTACTACCAAGCTTAAAAGACACAAAAGTTGAGGATCGCAGACAGGACAAATCAAAGTTCATCTTTATCCTTCGAAATTTCACTGTGAAAGGTCAATTCACATTAAACCAGAACAATGCCATCAATCATATTGTGACAAATGGAGATTGAACAATTTCTCACAACAAAAGGTAAACATAACTAGTCACAAACTAACATTTATTTAAAATATGAAAAACAAGTTATTATGAGACATAATTACAATATACTAACATGCACAAAATGGAATTTGCAGGTATCATGGATAGCTATAATGACATATCAAGCTATAATTAATGGTAGTTACAAAAGATACTAGTCAATATAAAGAAAGACGTGTAATCAAACAATGTATATGCATGAGTCTCATATCCAAGTACACTCTCTATGTCATATATGTATAATGAAATAATGTATATGCATTGATATGCTATAAGACATACTTTTGCTCTATCAAGTTGCATAACATAATTGAGTAGATGCTTTGCTAATGTAAATTATTATTGAAATACAATAAAAATTGCACAATCTGCTTTATCCTATTGCATATCCAATGTATAAAACACCATCTAAATTGTTACTTATCATATGCAAAAACTATACTTAAACAAGAACTTTGACGCTTTGCGTCCTTGTTTCTATTGGCAATTAGGTTCTAAAACAAAGAACAAAGACACCGGAAAAAAAAAGTCTATTCTAAAACCTTGAACGCCAAGAAAGATCAATATAAAATCAAAATAAAGAACAAGCCGATATAAGCCGAACGCGGTAGAGGTGTTTGGGGAGACACGAGTAAGGAAAGGGAGATTTGGAAAGCAAAGGCTCGCACCCTCGCGGAGACGTCCACGGTCCAGGTTGAGTAAGTTCATTGTGCAGAGTCCTGAGGGTGAGAGGCGGTGACCCAAACATCAGGTTTTTGTGCTTTTTCAAGATTTTTTAGGTTTTCTACTTTTCAATATTCATTTTCAGCCTTACTTGGATCAACGGAGCCTACAACGACTTGAAACTTTGCTGCAGAGGCCAAACAGATAATAACTAACACGATGACATTTTGAATTTGTAAATGCATCTGATTTTCCACAACGGAGTTTTCTGTCACAATCAAAGCCATCACATAGCTCAGGAAACATTGGACAAATTATATAATCTCTACATTTGTAAAAGTAATTTATTTTCTTTTGGAACCCTTTATTCAAGAGTACAAGATCACCATTGGCGTAGTTTTTACAAACTATTTTCTGGTTGAGGTCACACTTCAGACCCGCAAGAAAGGGGGTGAAAATGCTTTTGGTATGTAGCATCTTATAAGAAAATCATAGTTTATACATGGATTGCAAAATTTTAGTCTTAGACGGCGCTTTTGTTAGTTACTTCCCTCTTCGCACAGAATCTGAAGGACTCTATTTTACTCAAAGCACTGCAAGAAATGGACGTTATTAGGACGAGGGTCACTGTAGTGGTAGAAACGGCACACCCGGGTCCATTTCTTTCATAATTTATCCGTTAATAATTTTATCTTATTTATAATCTATATATTACACATTATGTTCCTTAGCTATTCTGTTTTATAATTTGAATTTGCAGCGTCTTTAGTTCTCTATCCTTAGATAACTTAGATACTGTGCTGGTCTCCACGGTCATAGTCACCGCAGCCATATCTCTCACCTCTGCCATGTAGAATTTATAGGCTCCTATATGTTACCACTATGTTTTACTTTAAATTTTTGCAAAAACTGGAGAAGTATTATTATTATTTTTAGACATCAGTTAAATTGCACGAGGCAAGGCAGGTAAGGGAACCAATTGAAAGTGCCTAATGTGCACAAACACTTAATATTCTGAAACTTACCGGTCATAATATATTCAGGAGCAGCATAACCATGTGTGCCCATCATGGGTTTCATCCCCCTAAGGTCCATCTCTTCCTAAGTCCAAAATCTGATAGCTTAGCTATATAATCCTGCACATAACAGAGACAATAACAAGGGAATTCAATCCGTGCTAAAATAAAGCAAGTCTGGACACTACAAAGCGATTTAAAAACTGCACCTGAAGCATTAAACTCATGATATGTCACCAATTGAAACATATAAAGCAAGGAGCATATTTCACAAACGTAAAATAGCACTTGACCACTGTCAGTGAAAATACCGATCGAGTCTAATAAAATGTTGGATGTCTTGAGTTCCCGATAAATGAGTGGCTTTTCTGCTCCACAACAAAATACAATCCCTTTAGCGGCTCCAAGTGCAATCACCAGTAATACTAGTGTTTTACTTTCCTCGTGTTTGTCAGCAGAATGAATGACAAATATGGAAGCATAGACGAGGCATGTCGAATATTCACAAAATGCCTCATAGAGCTATCTACATGTAGACTATGATTTGGCCTTGGGCATGCCAACTGCATATGCTTTTGAGGTTCTGTTTATTCCCAACACCTTGTTATGCTGCTTATTCTATGTATTCACGCATTGGGATCTGTATGTCAAGTTAATTTCCCTGTAAGCTATTTTTGGTTTAATTTTTCTATTTTATCTACCATTGTACGTAGGAAGTCTAAATTTCATTGTGCTTCAATTTTCATATGTGTATTTTATCTATCATTTGTACGTAGCAAGTCTACATTACAACATTTTTTTTATTGACATTATGATTCAAGGAAAGAACTGAATTTTTATAAACTTTCGTAAACATATGGAACATGACATAATTGACATTTCAAATTTAAGTTCTGTTTAAGTTATTCCAGTAGAGTAAAATGTTGGTGAGTGTTTGATTTATAAGTACTTTAGGAATCAACAGATATAGAGTGGATACCTCCATGAATGTATTGAATGTGATTTCTTGTTATTTTTTTTAACATTTGTTTACTTCCTAAAATCGAGCTAGTCTTGTTTATATGATCATTTTAAGTTCATGAACCAATTATTATTATTTTTCCTTACCTTAATCATGCACATTTTCTTATTTACAAAGTAATGTTAGATATGATCCAATATGTCCATGTTATTGTTAGAAAAAGCTCCATAGTTTTCTTTAAAAACTTTGTATTTCTCTTTTGCATACTGAAATGTAATGCTCATATTTGTAATTACATTGGAATTTGAATGTAAAACTCAGAGAAATTTTTCCATATAAGAGTGTAAAGAGAGTCACTGGTAGCTTCACACGTGTTCTCAAAGATTGCTATTTTATTTGTATCAAATCTTCATAGTAAAGCGAAGAGCGTGAACAGAGATTGTGGTAGCTTCATATCACTTCTCAAATAGTGCTACCTCTTCTCTAACAATCAGAAAGCCTTCACTTTTCTTCTCAAAAATATATAAATATGTTAGAATTTTTATTACAAATATTATTTGTCTTCTGAATATTTTAATTTCTGTCTGTTCATAGGTCATTAGATATTGCAATTGTATTTACTATTTGTGTTGCAATACTTGTAGTTAATTGTCCTCCTACAACAGAGATAAGTTTAATGATTGATTGTGTCACCCATCAATTTGCCAATCACATCTGGTGCATCAGCTTGAAGACATGGTCTGTCTGTAATCATTAATAGTAGCAATTAGTTGTCATTTGTGCTACAACTGTCGTATTAGAAGCTAGACAATGACTAAGGTAAACCAGAACCATCAGAAACAGGAGCTGGAGATTATTACTTGATAGGGCAGTTAGAGCTAGCCTCTCCATTGCCATGATTCACAAAGTTGAGGTGCTTACTTTCTATTACGAGGCATTACTGCACCCTCATGTCAATACAATAGCTTTTCCAGGAGCTCCGGAAGGAAAAATGTCACAGAGGCTCACATTTTTAGAAGCTTGGAAATTTAAATTTTTTTGATAAAAAAGGGAATTCAGAAGTAATAACGAATAAATGTTTTCTCTAGAAATTTTAACTAGATTGTAATTATTTTGAAAAAATATGAGCGAATTAGAAACTAATGAATATTAGTCATCTGAGTTATCTTTGCTTCAACAGCGCTTTCTGAGATTTGGAATGACATGAATATCCACAACTCCATAGCATGAAATAATGAAATTTTGTCTGCATAATATTCTAATTGGTAATACTAATGGGGATCAAGCAGAAAATTAAGCACCAAAACCTTTATTATAGCTGAAACAGTTAAATTTGAATTGCCACTGGGTTAGTCTCGTAACAGATGAAGACTTAAAACTAATTAATTTGTCCATTCATATTTCAGAATTTTTTAACACTGTGGGAACTGTGGGAAGGAGTTGCACCTATTTCTAGGATTCTCTATTGGATGCCAAGTCAGCTCCTCACTTTGCAAGTCTCCTTGATAGATACATATAACAAAGGAAGAAAATTCTAGCTGACTTTTCTGTGCAAATATTTGGAGAAGCTTGGGTGAGAACTTTATTTTTGAAATTTAATCACGCTTCAAGATAAAACTATTTATGTCACATACTCACTCTAGCATATCCTTAAGTGTTTAAAAAAATCTTGTATTCATACTATTAGCATCATGATTAAGGCTAGTCTATTTTATAGTTTAATAATGTTTAAACAATTATCTCTCATTACACTTTGTTTCTCTCTCGCAACCTTAAGTTTACATTACAATTATCTAAAGTTTAAGGTACTCTTTTCAAAATTAACATTATGTACTTGATATTACATACTATTTTTAATCACTTCAAATTAAGCTAATTAAAGTTTCTACTCCTTATTTGCTTCATAACTTGACTTATTTTAGTAATCAAAAGCTATAAACTTTGTAATCAGTTACTTATATTTTTAAAACTAAAACCCTTCTCCCCTAGGATTGAATTCTTGGGATTGTACATATTAATATAATATATCTATTTACTTTTAATTCAACCATACTTTACGATTATTATTTTTCTACCAAATTCAAATTTAACAATCATAAATATTTTTGTTCCAAATTACAAAACTTGTAAAACAATATTGGACATCGAACAAACTTAATTTCATACAATTCTAAACTATGATGCATTTAATATCTTAAAATCATCAAATTCATTGAACAAACCACAAAGCTCATATCCCAAAGGCAGGGACTTTGGCGCTGGCGCCCCTTGTTTAATATAGTGTCTCAAAACATAGGAATGGTAGAAAACGGTTGGAAATGGGGTTTTTGAAGTTAAAACCTTTCTACTTCTCTTCTGCTGGAAGAACATCGAAATTTTGTTTCCAGCGTCTGTATACATTAAATGGCACATCAAAGAACTAGTTGTCAGTACAGTCTTCATTATACTTCAGAAAGTAAATTGCGATGTAAAACCCCTATGTCTTATACTTCATTATACTTCAACTTTTATGTGTATTTAGATCCACGTTTATGTGGCTTAGTTGTGGGAATTTTGGTCGTTACATAGTTTTCCATCTTATAAATTGTTCATCAAATTATTTGCAGAAATGGGTGCTACAGAACTGATCATGCAGCGACAGTCTACATGGAGTCCTTATGACAACAATGGAGGGTAAGGGTGCTGTCGTTTTTTTTTGGCACCTGCTTTCCACATCATATCTTTGTATTTTGCTGCTTTTCTTCACCAAATTTTCTTTTCTGCTTCTCTGGGCAACTATACCAATGCCATGTATTGGCATTTTACTGAATACTTGACCTGCCTCTTTAATGATTAGCTTCAAGATCATTCTTTCTCTGTTGCTTTCTTCTTTTCCGCTTTTGTTAGGTTTACAATTTCTAGGTTATGATTTTATTTATATTTATTTGGGTGCATGTTATTTCTTCATTTAATTGGATCTTGAGTATTGATAATTTTTAAAAATATTTTTTTTAGATTAACTGCTTGCAGATAAATAGTTCCTCAGTGAACTACATTTGATGAGTAGTTATTCTTCTATGACAGATGTGTCATTATAATTTTTATTACCTTTACAGAACTTGTGTTGCAATAGCGGGGGCCAACTACTGCGTAATTGCAGCAGATAGACGAATGTCGACTGGTTATAGCATTCTGACAAGGGATTACTCTAAGATTTGCAAACTGTAAGTCATCAAGGCCTTCACTTTAATGTTCATTTTGTTTGTTTTATTAAAAGCAATGATGTGCGTTTTTCTTTTTAAATTGCAACACTTTCCTTGAGCAAAAGGTTGATCTTCTTTTTAATTTTTCTTGGTAGAAATGGAACCCCATCTTCCCTTCAATTTTTCTTGGTAGAAGTAGAACCAAGGTAGCAACTTTTGTACAGAACACTTGGTACAGTAAATCTCAAATATGGAAAAGATAAAATAAAATGGAGAGAGATAAGGTGGAAGGGAATACTATGTGAAAGGGGGAATGCATTTATCGGAATTGCTTGATTCAGGCTCAGCAAGATAAGTTTTGACCTGGACTTTGACTTTGGAGAGAGAGAGAGAGAGATGATCTTGCCTTGGGGCTATTGCAAAATAAACCAAGCTTCTACCATTTATTCGAAAGAAACTGATTCACAGCAATAATAGAAGAATTTGTAATTTTCAAACTCAGATTTCACACTCCGTGATAAGTAATAAACACTGTGATCTCTATTGTATTTATTATACAACCTGAACATGGATGATTGTATCCAAACTAGAATATACCAGAATTCCAAACCATAATGCTACCACTACAATATCTCGAATTTTTGGCAGACCTAGGGGCCTGTTACATGGATAAACCTTTGTTCAGCTGTGAGATATATTTTCCAAGGGGTAAATTTTACCATGTAGGTCATGGGCATTGGTCCTTATTTTAGCAACATTCATTTGTTTTTCAACTTCACATTGTTGGAGTAGTTTTAATCAGTTAAACAAGGATTGATAACATTCTTCTTAGCCCTTCAGCTTCCTCTTATTAACTATTCCATTGTTGTTTAATGTTTTATTTGGACGTTGTTGATTTAATTGTTATGTTCTTTACTCTAATGATTAGGTTAAGGTTCAGATTCTATAGCTCACCAGTTTTTGGTCTGCTGTGGCTATTGGCCTATTGAGCATGTTAGACGAGGTTATAGGGCATCTGGTGCTTCCTAAGTTGAGCAGCTTGTTTTTATTTTCTGTGTCAATCATAGTTTCAGACACCATCAATGTACAAAACACTTTGACCAAAAGAACATGGTGTCAAGTAGTGTTTTTTAGATTTACTAAAATTTGCTCCAAGGGCCATGAGAGATTCTGCAGGATACAACATAACAATTCTATAGAATATCTGGAATGATTAAAATGTGAAGAGAACTTTTCAAAATCCCAGTTCCATAGCTCAAGATTTTTCACTTTATGGCAACAACTGATCATCTAAAGCACATGGCCGCTCCAGTTCAAATGGCTGTTGAATTATATTTAATTTTGAGGTTTGAAGTTTGTCTTATATAATCTCAATCATCAGAGATATTGCTTCATCAACCTTCAACGAAATATTGGATAATTGGAATGATCGATGTGATGAAAACAGACATCCTGTTCGCATACCTTAGTGTTTGCTCATGCATTTTGAGTACCATAATAAGCTTTACAGCTAGAAATGATTCTCTTATCTATGGTAAAATCCTATTCCCATAGCTTAGCATGTGTGCATGCATTTTCAAGACCATCTTACGCATTCCAGCTAGAAATGATTCTTTTATCCACACTATCATTCCAATTTAAAAAGCAGTTGAAGTCAATGCCACAATATTTGTTAGATCAAATCTCTTCAAGCATATTTTTATCCTACAAAACTGAGACTTAATTAATAAAACTGAGTAAAATATATTTCCCCCTTCTTTAATCTATATAGCTAATATAAATTAAAAATGGATATAAGCCTAAAATTATTTTTATTTGGTGGTGTCGATAAGAAGCTGCTTTTATGTATAAATTGTTTTACAAATTAAATGAATTCTCTGATAGGTTACTAAGTGCCTGCGATGTGCTTTATGGTGATTAAATTCCTTAAAATAATGTTTATACCATCACTTACTGCAGTGCAGATAAATGTGTGCTTGCATCTTCAGGGTTCCAAGCTGATATAAAGGCATTGCAAAAGAACTTATCAGCTAGACATCTGGTGAGTAGCTTTTGAGGTTAACATTGTCAATGTGCTCGGTTCTATTTGTTTATTTTAAGTGTTCCCCTAAAGCTAATTTGTTAGATTGTGTAAAGTAGGTAGTCAAAGCAAGTGAGCTTTATTGAGAAAGTTTAACCATTTTTGTTTTTGACACCATGCTGACAATTAAACAATCTAGTTGAAATGGGTCAGAACTAACTCATTAGAGTGTTTTGGAAGCAATGATCCATTCAAATAAATGCCCTTAGAAGTTGATTTTTTTTCATTTTTTAATTGTTTGTTTATCTGGAGATCACTTACCCTTCAGAGATGAAATTCAGGGCTCATACTTTGAATAATATTGACATTGCTAATGCAAACTAAGACACTTCTTGGTAGATCTTGACAAAGACCTTTAATAGATCGGTCTATATATGATCTTAACGAGGAATTGTTATTTACTCAGTTTAGTAACTGTAAACAGCATTAATGAAATATCCATTTTTCATAATGAAAAACAAATGTGGTGAACCTTAGATGTGTGGCCCAGGGTGCCTAGGGCTAGGATGATGGATGACTTTGTTATAGCAATGTCCACTTGGAAAAACAAAATGGATAGAATACTGATGGATCAGCAATGAATTTTCTTTTCAGCCATGATGTGTGTTTTTATTTGAAGTGGGACTTGGGAGTGATTATGACCAAAATTTGTGGTGTCTAGACCTATTTGATCTTCCATACGAAAATAGAGCGGGTTCATAAGCACTCTTTGGAAGAAACATTAGCCATCTTGTTCTCAAATGTTTCCTATATAACTGGTTACACTCTATTTTTACTCATCCTGATGATTGTTAGGAATATGGGTTCATTGTTTCATGCAGTGCTTGGGCAGGGATGCACTTCATGCTATGCCATATGTCTTGTTTCCAAATGTATGAATTTATGAGAAGGCTTGTTTGAAATGTTATGGTAAATCAATGCTGTTGTATTAAAGAGAGGAACAAAAGTTCCACATATAGATTTACAAAGATGTTCTTCGAAAAAAGCAAACATTAACAAAAGACAGAATAGGTTACTTAACAAACTAAAGACGACTAGATGAACCATTAGAGAGACATTCTACTATCCTAATACTCCCCCCCTAATGGTCATTGTCTAACTAACCTGCAGAAGGCTACACATCTTGTCGTCATAAATTCTTCAGAACATTCTGCTGCTGCTGCTGAGAACCTCCTTGGATTTGCAAAACATTAATGACCAAGAAGCCATCCAATCTGATGTTGAAATAAAGGTATTACTCCCTGTAGAAAAAAAGTAGGCACGATTTTTGAGGTAAAAAATTGATCAAATCTATACAATAGAATCCAAGACATGACTCGGAATACAAAACTTTGTTTTTGAAGAAAAATGGTAAAATCCAATAGAAACCAGAGAGCCCTTTGAAACTGCAAAAACCTTGATTAGGTCATACACGAGCAAATTCTTAACTTTTGAGGAGAATATTCTAAATCCTCCAAATAGATTTAAGGATAATTTTTTTATTAAAACTAGTAGATAATTTTTGAGGAAAAATTATTAAAACCCTCCGGAATTTTTTAAGGGGACAATCGTAAAAATTCATTAGAAAATTTTAAGGGAATTTTTTTGAAAACCTATCAATTTATTTTGAAAGAGAAAATTATGAAAACCTATAAGAAATTTTTCAAGGTAAAAAATTATGAAATCCTATTAGGTAAGCCATCACATGGTAAACAGTGTATGCAAGTAACATTGCAACTCACAAAAGCACATGTAAGCAACATGCAACCCATGAAAATTAGGGACTTTTGCTCAAACCAGGAATTTGCATGATCAAAACCCTCGACTTGGCTTGTGATTTTCAGCAAAAATCTTCGAAGATCAACAACAAAATTTTCATGATATACCTCCGCTGACAAAAAATTATCTGGAAAAAAAATTCCAGATCAAAAGAGGTGCTGGTTTTTCTTAAGAAATTTGCCAAATTTTATGAAATTCTGTGGAACTGCTCTGATACCGTGCTATGGTAAATCAATGTTGTATTAAACAAAGGAACGGACCTTCCTTATATAGATTTACAATGATGTTTTTTTTCAAAGAAACAAACATTAACAAAAGACAGAATACTTTCCTAAACAAACTAAAAACGACTAGAATTTAAGTGGCAAGTCACTTCTTTCTCATTTATTTTGACATTATAGTATTCAATGCTAGACTATGCTGAAGTTGCCATATTGGTGGGAACATTAATAATAATAAACCTACTTATGTAGGAAATTTGTTTTATCTTCACGGCTAAGTTACTGATTCGGATGCGGATTCCGAAGCGGATTCCGGAAGCGGATATGGGATGCGGGGATTTTTATTTTTTTGGATGCGGATGCGGGAGGAAACGTGTATATATATATATATATATATATATATATATATGCAAAGAAATGCAAGAAATATCAAATATACTAATATATGTCTATATATATTAATATATAACAACTGAGATGAGTATTTAGTATTGAAGACCCAGTAAAGACATACAGTCTGCGTGAATACTTTTGGTCAAAGATTTTGATTAGCAGCAAATATTAAGAATCATACATCATAAACAAAGTTGTATCTACATACTGTTTAATAATCAAATATTCTAGGCACTAGCAATATCAAAGTTTGGCATTTAAAGAAAACATATATGTATATATATAACAAAGATAAGCAGCGTGTAAATAACATGAATACTGGAAAGATAAATAACATGAATGAGTTTTACACTTTTCATTCAGCTGGGCCCGTGGATGCTCCCAGATGCTTCTGGAAGCTCTGTGGATGCTGGGCGGAAGCCACCCGCAGGCTCCCGGATGCGTCTGGAAGCTGGATACTGGCTTCCAAACGCATCCGGGAGCCTACAGGTGGCTTCCGGCCAGCATCCACAAGGCTTCCAGAAGCATCCCGCATCCGTCCGCATCCGATGCGGAAGCCTCTGCATTTCCAGACGAATCGGTATCCTAGCTTCACGGTATTAACTTAGTACCAGTTTGGATTTGAGTTTGTGGGTTTGGGCAAAAATATGTTGAGGGTTGGTTTTGTCCATACAAAAACATTTAAAGACCTAAAATATATACATTCTGGCAGTAGTGATTAAGTTCAGAATACCACACAACATCATACAAATAATGAACTAAGCGCCATAAAAATAAAAAATATTTCAATGTTAGTCAATGAAACCTGAATGTTGTGATATATATTAAAATAAAAAAATAATATTAAAATAAACAATAATAATCTCAAGTGTCAGCAATCAGATGTCACTGATCAAGCATCAACATCATATGCATCTTCATAAATATCATGATCTCCATCTGTTTGTAATGCCCCACTTTAAAGTCCACTCCAACATTCTTGGAAACACTTTCTTTGAGTTTGTCAAGTTTATTGGAAAGGTATTTTGACATACAGTTTCTAGAGGTATTTTGACATACAGTTTCTAGAGCTAGTATGAGTACAGTGGTACATTCCATGTGTATATGCAACATTTTGGGGGCACTCCAATTTTCTTGGAGAAGTTTGTTATTTTTGGAGAGCACCAATATCCATAGAGATTGTTATACTCATTCATTTAATGTATTGGTAGTGTGGTTAGAACTCATATTTTGGGTTATTTTATTATTTTCTTGTAATTTCAGTGGTTTTGCAAAAAATGATTATTTGCTAAATAGTTAAACATTAAAGTTATAAAAGGTAAAAAGCAGTCAGTAGTTCACTTGCCACTTTGCTTATAACTCTCCTTCAGTAGGAGACGGAGTTGAGATTAGATAAGATAAGATAATGATATTAATGTCCAACAAAAGACCAACAAAAGGTCTATGGGACTGAAAGATTACAACAATGAAGCTAACAGCAATAGGAGCACACAAAGGTGCCTGAAAATAAATACAAACAACAAGAGAAAGCAAACAAACAGACAGAGAGGAGGCCGAGAGAGACTAGGAGTCCTTTCTAAGTGAAAAGAAATCAGTCACTGAATGATATGCTTGTTGATGAGTAGAGGCCATGCTCTATCTCTGGCCACTCTTAGAGGAGTGTCATTGGTGCAAATAGTCGGTACGGGATTTGACGCATTTGGAATGTCTAGTAGATCTAGTGGAGCTAGAAGGCCTTTTCACACCATGCAAAGGAGATAATGGTGTGAAGAAGGCAGTAATGAGCTGAGTAGACGAGTGCTGGTGCGGAAGCAGTGACTGGATCATGCTATCATGGAGCATAGTGGCCTCTCGAAGATAAAGTGCAAGACAACATTGATCATAGTAGCTGAAAAAATCATAGAGAGAGAAGCACTCCTGAAACAAATAGAAAAATCTCCCTCTGATCTCATAATATATAGGGCAACAGAAAATGAAGTGAGTCTCGGTCTACACCTCACCTCAAGTACAAAGCATACAAATTCGCTCTCCACTGACAATATGATGGTCAGTCTGAACCCGAAGACAGTGAGAACCAACTCTGAAAGAGCCCAAAGAGATATGTAGGGCATGAGACCACTGCCGGGAAAGGTAGCTAGGATGAACAATAATCCCATCAGACATCTCCAAAAAGTGCTTTGCGTAAAAGGACATTCGTGGGCATAACCCACCAGGAGGGTTAACCCAGCTAGTGGCAATGTATTGTCTATAAATGTCAAGTTTGACATGCTCATTCAACTCCTGTTGAGATGGGAGAAGATGAGTCGGGGCATCCAACGAGAATTGAAAAGGAGGGAAGCGGTCAATATCAATCCCAATCGAACCGAGCAGAGAAAAGGCCTGTGCATACCAACATTGTGCGCGAGAACTAGACTTTGCACTTGCAATAGAAACAGACGAACAATAAGCCAAATAGGAATATTGATCACAATCACTAGCACGATCCACAAACCCACGAAGGCGATGGAGGAACCAAACCAAATAAAAAATGACTATGAGACAGAAAGGATGAGAGCCGAACTCAACAAGAATGACACTATGAGGAGTGAACTTGTGACATCTAATGATGCGCCTCAAAAATAAAGTCTAAACTTGTTTGATTGAGGCCGAATTAGAACCAAGAAGAGATAGGCCCCAAACCATAGGCCCATAAAGAACAATTGGCCTCACAAGAGAGTCCAAGAGAGATAACTTGGACGAGGTATCTTGGAAGTGATGCCTAAAACACTGTTTCTCAAGCAAAGCAAGAGAACCCATACCCTTATTAACTCTGGGTTGAATAGCTGGTCTCATATTGAACCTGTTACAAATGTAAATGGCGGAATACTTGAATGAATTAATCAGAGATCAAACTGATCTATATATACAAAGAGGGGAGTCGAATAGAATAGAAACATTCTATTCTAGACTACACTTAAATATTAGAAACATTCTAATATTTACAGAGATATAATAAGATATAATAGTGAGCATTAAAAAGAAACATGAAGGTTATTTTAATACCCCCCCTTAATGCTCAATCCATTTACTACACCAATAGATCCCCTGAATTTAACAAACTTGTTAGGACCAAGGGGTTTAGTGAAAATATCTGCTGATTGCTCTGAGGTAGGAACATAGCGTAACTGAATAGATCCATCTTCTACTAATTGTCGGATGTAATGGCAATGAAGCTCTATGTGCTTGGTTCGTTCATGAAACACTGGGTTCTTGGCAAGTTTGAGTACGCCCTGATTGTCTGAAAACAAAGAAGTCAAACCTGCTTGAGGAATATGCATATCTGCAAGCATCTGCCGGAGCCAAATTGCTTCACAAGCTGCCTTGACAGCTCCTCTATATTTTGCTTCTGTAGAGGAGAGTGCATGTGCTTGTTGCTTCTTACTGGTCCAAGTAACTGCTGCAGATCCGATACTAAACACATAGCCAGAAGTAGATTTCCTATCATCAACTGAGCCGGCCCAATCGGAATCAGTGAATCCACTGAGCTGAGGAGTAGTACTCCTTGTGTAAAGAAGACCATAATCTAAAGTACTATGTACATAGCGTAACATACGTTTCGCTGCAATCCAATGATCAGTCTTGGGGTTTGTCATGAACCGTGAGATGTAGCTGACTGCAAAACTGAGATCAGGTCTAGTAGTAGTAAGGTAGATGAGACTACCTACTAGCTGCCTGAAGAGTGTTTCATCTACAGGAGGAGAAACAGATTGTGCGGACAATTTCAAACCAGTCTCCATTGGAGTGGAGGCAGATTTGCAATCCTGCATTCGAAACCTATCAAGCAAACTTCTGGCATACTTGGACTGAGACAAAAAAATGCTATTGTCAGTCTGCCAAACCTCAATACCTAAACAATAATGAAGCAATCCGAGATCTGTCATATCAAAAGTTCTGCATAGATCCTATTTGATTTCTGAAATCAAATGTTCTGAATTTCCAATAATGATCAAATCATCCACATAGACAACAAGAAAAAGAATATCATTACCAGAGTGTTTAATATATAGATTACTGTTTGACGAACTACGCTGAAATCCTTGAGCAACCAAGTAATGATCAATCTTTATGTACCAAGCCCTAGGGGCCTGTTTAAGACCATAGAGGGCCTTCTGGAGTCTACATACTTTGTGTTCTGAACCGGCAACCTTAAAACCTGGGGGCTGCGTCATGTAGACTTCTTCCTGTAATTCACCATTGAGAAAGGCACTCTTCACATCCATCTGATGAACTTTCCAACCATACTGAGCTGCAATTGCAAGAAGAATGCGAATAGTGCTCATCTTGGCTGTCGGTGCAAATGTCTCCTCATAATCAATGCCTTCGCGCTGGGTGAATCCTCGAGCAACAAGTCTAGCTTTGTATTTGTCCAAGGTACCATCTGCATGGTACTTGACCTTATAGACCCATTTACAGCTAATGGGTTTCTTCCCAGGAGGGAGATCTGAAAGAACCCAAGTGTGGTTCTTTCGAAGACTGAAGCTCAGAATCCATTGCTTGTTGCCATTCTGGAATTCCTTTGGCCTCTGCATATATCTGGGGCTCAGGGATACTGTGGATGTTGGCCATAAGAGCTATATTAACTGTGTTGTGCTGAAGGCTCTTATTTCTGGAGGTTCTACCCTCAATGAGTTCATCAGGACGAAGATCACTAATCGTTTGAGCCCACCATTTTGGCCGAAGAGTCGAGGAGCCAATATCAGATGCTGACGGAATAGCTGGATGAGAAGCAGGAGCAGGAGTTGCATTATCTGGAAGTGACTGAGGTGGTGTATCAGTAGCATCAAATGACTCATATAAAATAGAAGAACCCAAGTCAGAGATTGCTGAAGACTGAATCTCGGAATGTGGTGGGGAGTCAAAGAGCGGAAATGGTCCAAATTCCTCATCAAACACAACATCACGACTGAAGATTAAATGATCAGTATTTACATCAATCAGTCTGTAGGCCTTATGTGTGTGATTTTATCCTGTAAACATAAGTTTCTGGCTTTTGGAATCCAACTTAGTGCGTTTGGCATCAGGAATCCATACATATGCCAGAGAGCCAAAAACTTTCAAATGGTTGATCCTAGGTTTGCGACCAGACCAGGCTTCCTCAGGAGTCTTATGATTAACTGCAAGGGTGGGTGACCGATTAAGAAGGTAGACAGCTGTGGATACTGCTTCTGCCCAATATTTTCTGGGAACATTTCTATGTTCTAGCATAGTCCTAGCCATTTCTGTGATGGTACGGTTTCGACGCTCTACAACACCATTTTGCTGAGGGGTGTGAGGTGTGGTGAACTGACGTCTAATGCCATGAGTAGTACAGAAGGCAGAGAAAGCAGAAGAACAGAATTCCCCCCCATTATCGGTCCTAAGAGTACGGATGGAGGAACCAGACTCTTTTTCTACTAGAGCTTTAAACTGCTGAAATACAAGAAAGGCATCTGATTTTTGCTTAAGAAAATATACCCACATTTTGCGACTGAAATCATCCACAAAGAGTAAAAAATACCTGTTCCCAGTAATAGAAGGAGTATTCATAGGACCACATACATCAGCATGGACTAGCTGGAGTACTTTGTATGCCCGCCATGATTCACCATTCTTAAATGGTGTCCTATGTTGCTTCCCTGCTTGGCAAGCTCCGCAAATGCGATGGTTCTGGGTCTGAATATTAGGTAGGCCATGGACTAAATTATCTCGAGCAAGTTGTGCTAGATATTGAATGTTCAGATGACCGTATCGTTGATGCCAGAGACTGCTGAGAGCGGATGATTCGGCGATGAAGGCATGCTCAAGGGAATCGCCTGAATCTACAAGCCTATAAATACCATGATCCTCAAGACCGAAAGCAAGGGTAGTGCGGGAAACACGATCAATAATCGAACACTTCTTTCCACTGAAAACGACATCCAACTGAGGAGAGTGCTTCATAATCTGACTAATAGACAGAAGATTATGTTTCATGCCAGGAACATAACATACATTGAGAAACATGAGTTTTCTTCCTCCAGACTGAATCTGAACATTGCCCTTGTCGACAATATTGTATTCTTCACCGCCTCCAAAGATTACTGAGTCAGAATAGGGAGTGAATTCAACAAACCAATCACGCCTATGAGTGAAATGTCGGGAGGCACCAGAATCGATGTACCAAGCAGAAGATTTCACATGATTTGCAGGTATGCTGGCCATAAAGGCATGGTAGATAGATTCTTTCTGCTCTGAGTGTTGGGCAGCACTGGCGTGCTGTTTAATTGAGTCCAACTTTTGATGCTGCTGATACAGATGCTTATAATATGTGAATATTTCAAATGGCACAAACTTCGAGGTGAGAAAATGAAAGACCCAGAAAAATTGGAGAAGTAACCAGAAAAGAGATCGAAAAACCCAAAAATAAAATGTTGTCGAAATTCGGATCCGCTGGCTCGAAAATCGAGGCACAAAAAACGAGGCACCCACAAAAATTTGATGAAGACCCATTTGAGATTTCAAAAAACCCACCAAGAATATGTGCTCAAAATTTTTTTCCGAAGTCAAAAACTAGGGTTTCGAGAAGAATAACAGTCGGCAGCCAAAAAGGTCAAAAAGGCAGAAAAAAGATGTTTGCAGGTGAAAAAAACAACAAAACCCAGCAGCTGAAACGCGAGCAGAATATCCAACAGGGATAGACAGACCCGTTTTTGAAAAAAACAACCAAAAAATCCCACTTTTTGAGATCTGGATGTGAACAGATTTGAAAAAATGACCTCCAGATTTGAAAAAACGACCTTCAGATTTGTGACTTACAGACTAAGCTACGGGTTTCCAAGAACGCCAGTAGCTGAAGACACAATTTTTCAATCGATTTGCACAGAGGGTTTAAACCCTAGCTCTGATACCATGTTACAAATGTAAATGGCGGAATACTTGAATGAATTAATCAGAGATCAAACTGATCTATATATACAAAGAGGGGAGTTGAATAGAATAGAAACATTCTATTCTAGACTACACCTAAATATTAGAAACATTCTAATATTTACAGAGATATAATAAGATATAATAGTGAGCATTAAAAAGAAACATGAAGGTTATTTTAATAGAACCGTGGTCCGGAAAACTTAACCCCTAGATAAGTATAAGATGTAGTGATCTCAATCTCCCGACCCTAAAAAAAGAAGTGTAGATGGGAAGTCTTTAAAAAATTAAAGATCATGAACCGAGTTTTACCCAAGTTAACCACAAGTTGTTGCTGATCACAAAAGGAAGCCAAGTCATCTAGAAGCCTTTGTAAACTGTCTGAAGAGGAAGCAAGGAGAACCACATCTGCGGCAAAAAGAAGGATGGAGATCAGAACCTGGTGAAGATAGCGGCCGTTTCCAGGGAGCGAAGACCTTAGGAGGAAGTCCTCAAGCTCATCAATATATAACCCGAACAACGTAGGGGAGAGAGGACATCCCTGCTTAAAACCAATGATGCTATGGATCGCATCTGAGAAGCCCTCAGGAATCCTCAATCTGCCAACCACAGTCTCATATAGTCTCATAATAGTGGTACGTAACATCTCAGAGATACTAATCTCCCTAAGCCTCTCAAACAGAGCCACCCTAGGGATAGAATCAAAAGCTTTGCGAAAATCAACAAAGTAGCAATAGACCTTCTCTGACATGTGTCTAGCCTCCTCAATAATAGCCCGTAAAGTGAAGATGTGATCCATAGTCTGATAGTCTGCCCGGAAACCAGCTTGCCCTCTAGCCCTACAACCTTTCCTATCCAGCTCACTAGATAACATAGCATTAAGGGTTGAAGCATACAGTTTGACAAACGTGTGCCCAATCGTGATGGTTCTGTACTTCCTCGAATCGAAGATAGGGCCAATCTTATGAATAGGATAAATCAGATGCCTGGACCAAGAAGTCAGAAACCCAACGTGAATCACTCAATTAAAAAGAATAGAGATAGGGGCCCAGAACCAAGGCACCGAACTTAAAAAGCTCAGCTTGAAAACCCTCCTCATCAACAACTCTACTACACTTCATGGATCTGATGGCCTCAAAAATGTCGGAAGGGGTGAACAAGTGGTCTGAAAAGGAAAGTGTGAACTCTTGTGGCAAAGTCTCTTAAGATTCAGTTTGTATTTTTTGAAAGATGGATTGTATGGAAGTGTTAGCTCTGTAAAGGTGACTTTTAGGAAAATAATTGAACCTGAATCCAATGCCCCAGTTTTTGAGAAGCTATTATAATTCATTACTTGCATAGTATATGTGGATCATGTTAATTCTATGTTACGAGGATGGACTTTATAAGGCTTGTTATAAATAAATAATAAAAGAAAATTAAGAAGTAATTGGACCTCAAGGATTCTTGAAAAATAATGTGCCTGTTATATTTTTTTAAAAGTATGATAATCAATGATAAATGTGTGCAAGAATTTTCTTTTGAATGCAATACTCGTTTGGGATAATCCTTTTAAATTATGTGCTCCTTGCTGACCACTCCTCAATCTTATAGACAAGCACAAGGGCAGATATGCATTCTTCTCGTCCACCACAGTAGTTCTGGCTGTTCGGCAAATGGATTTCTTACAGAAGAAACAGCTGTTGAGAACCTCAATGGATTGGTGTTGATTTGCATTGTGCACTGCAACTTCTTTAGGATTTTTTGTAGTGCCTCCAAATATTCTGGGTAACCAATGGACTCACATTGTACTGAAGCACCATCTTGAATTTTTAAGCTGTCTTTTGTCATTGATGTACTAGCAGGGATGAGACAAAGCTCCAGATATGGGACTTCTTGGATAGATGGTTGTGAAGATTATCCTTGAATCCATGACATCTAGGTATTTTTCTCTAAACAGTTGGCTCCAAAGGTGAGTTGCTTGCATAAAAATCTTCCGCACCAGCTGTGATTCTAGACTAAAATTTACGGTGTCTGAATCTCGGTTCACTCAATCCCTTTATACACCTGCTATACCCCTGTTCCTTGCTCTCCATACCCTTATTACACTATTTTAAGATTCAGATTCTTTTTCATTTCAAGAGAGTGATTCCCTCACCCCACCCCCCCGATGTACCTTGCTGGAGGAAGCTGCTCAGAATCTTACAGACTCTGTTTCAATTGTTTTTTAGGTGCCTTGAGGAGTATAGAATGAGTTTGCAGCTCTGCTTGGAGTAGTTGAATTTGCCCCAAAATGATAGTTGTATTTTCTCATTTTTAAATTCTGTTTAACAACATTGCATTTCTATTTTGAGTTTCCAGACTATTTAGGGAATCTCAGGTGCTGCTATCTAGTTGTGAAGATTTTGTTGCAGGATGGGCCAATGCTCTTCTTCATTCTACACATAAGGGGAAGTAAAATAGGAATGAACTTGTCTTTAACATTCATTATATCATAGAAAGCATAAGACAAATGGTTACATCGGGACCTCATCTCTTAGACATAAGTTAATGTTGCTACGTAGGTGATCTACCTCAATGCATTTATCTAACCTAAAACTATAGACACCTTTACCCATTTTGTTACCTTCTTGATAGATGTGGAAAATTTAAATTTCCTTAACTTGCACCTAAAAGAGGCTTAGTGATTACATCGATAGCGAAATATGTCTGATTTAATATATTGGGAGTTGAAGGGGAGAGAAACCAATGTAGTCTCTTTCTCCTTCAAAAGGAGTTCCAAATTTACACCTAAAAGAGGCGCAATGATAACTTCAATAGCAAGATATATTGCATTTAATATATTGGGGGTTGAAGGGGAGAGATATCATTGTAGTCTCCTCCTTCAAATGGAGTTCCAATCAAAGTGGCCTTAGCTTAAGAGTTAACTTCATTGTTAAGCATGTTTGAGATGAATGAATACATGGGTGACCTACTAAGAAGTTCTAATACTTCACTTATATAAGAAGCAACGACTTGTAAGTGTTCTATTCATTATTGTTGAGATGAGTTCTTGTGAAACAATGCTCATGAAACATTCGTCGATGTGCTTGATTCAAGAACTACATGGATGAATCTTGATAGCAATTTCACATAATGTAGAGTAGCTCACTGAAATTAAAAGTGGAACTCTTTCCATAATTAATGCCAAGAGGCATTCTACAATGGCCGAAAGGTTGGAGTGTGATGGCACGAGTGTGTTAATGTTAACAATTATCTTTTTAGCTTAAATTTGACAACCATCTACATGTCAAAATTTCAATATTTATTATAAACATAATATGCTTTTAAAAATAATTTAATATTTACCTTTGTTACCGATTCAAGTTCGGGTTGAAGTTTGGGTTCAAAGAATCGGTATGCTGGTACGACAAAATTTTGAAATGGGATTTAGGTTCGTTAGTACAAAAACATGTATATACATACATATACATATGTATGCAGCCAAGAAGAATCAATTAACACAAAAATGCCTCGTAGTATCATAAAAACAACAAAAACACTATAAACTTGTAATCGTACCATCATATCTATTAGCAACACCAAAATATTAAATAATATCAAGTCCAAGTATCATTATTTTGACTTTCAACAATTAGAACTTTATACTAAGTTTTAATCATCTAATGGATTATCTAAATCTTTATTTTCTTCTTCTCATCATCAAAGGCATTAGTCAATTCACAAACAGTGTTAATTTCAGTGAGATTAGTTGCACTAATGACAGTCTTGCTTTCTAAGTTGTCAAATGCTTATTACTTTTTCATTGTACAGACAACTTGTTAATTTGTAATTTACATCCTACTTGAAAAATGTTCTATAAGTAGCTTGCAACTCCCTTCACCTATTGAAGATGTTGCTTGATTTATAAAATGTGATTTATCACAATACAAAGCTTCCAATTAAGCGGACAGGGGTCATTATCAACTACTAGGTATAAAAATTTCAGTGGAAGATATCTTGAGTGCTAGTTTAATTTGATGTAACAAATATTTGAACTTCAGCAAATATTGTTTTGTGATGTTAAAGATATTTATTGAATTCTGTAATAATCATTTTCTGCACTAAATTATAGAATGCTTTTCAGGGGAATTGTACTTGGTTCACACTCGGTTTGCCTGGGGCTACCTTGGTTTGACCATGGTTCGACCTAGGTTTGGCTTGGAGGAACCAATCTACCTAGGTTCGAACCCAAGTGGAACCCAAAAGGGAACTGGGATGAAAACCAAGGACCAGTTCAACATTCGCTTGGTTAGAAGGGCTAAGGAGAGAATTGGGTAACTAAGATATTTACTAATTATAAGTTTTATGAATATAAAAAATCGAAATTTTAAGAAAATGAAATAAAGAACTTAGGTCAATACCAAAAAACTATTATAAATATTTTTGAGTGTAGTAAATTAAATTTAAAGTACTTTATAATTGACATTTCTCGGCATTTCTTTAGATAGTTTTATTTAAGATATCTATACTAGAATGTAGTTAATAATATTGTTAACCGAACGTCTCTTAATTCATATTTTTTTCTTATCTAACAATATTCAATTATATCAAATCATCTCCCATTTCTCATCTTCTTACATGTCATCTATCTACTATTTTAATTAAATTTCTAATATTTCTCTTTTAGTTTTGCATTTGAAAACCCCGTAGCCCTAAAAAATATAAATGTTTATTTGAATACTTTTTAAAATAACAAATTACATATTATTGTTCAATAATTTGAAATCACAAATTTATGGTGGGGAATCAGAATTGATCTTACATGATCTCCATTAATGAAACATGGACAGAATCCTTCTGATCCATCTCACAATTCAAAATCTTGATTTGTGAGAAACAGTGGGCAACTTCTCTGCAGGTGATGGAGGTTGAAGTTGAGAACAGTCTGCAGGAGTCTAGTACTGGACAGATCGAGTGCTCCTGCTGTGGAATAACACAGAAAAAGTTGCTTGATCCTCTGTTCTAGAATTTGTGACCTGTCACTATCCAGCAAACTAAGCATTATGATATATAAAGAGAATTGGCATCGCTCCATTTAATATCTCTAATTTTCTAAATTAGTTCAACTCACATTAAGCCCCACCTCATATTGAAAATTTCTCAATAGCCAAGTAGGTAAAAAAGTAGGTGTAGAGAAAGAAATCTTACATTGAATATTCATTGTTTGTTTTAGAGTGGAAGGCCAATCCTCCACTGTAGTGAAGAACCCAATAAAGCACCAATGTACAAGCTTTTATTTCAAAATTTTGAACAAGCAAAATAACAGGCGTGGCTGTGATACCGAAGTGATTCTTATCCATTTCTTAGGTGATCTTCATCTCTTGAATCACACCAATGGTTTCTCCCTCTCTTCTCGTGACAAATCTCAAAGCAAACTTGTCATAAAATGTCCTTTATCTAGTCCAAGAGAAAAGAATACAATATAATCCCCTACACAATGCCTTATTCACGTCTTTACACCATTGGACATTTCTTCCCTTTTCACAATTAAGAATCCCTCGTATGTTTGGTAGTTAAAAAGCAAATTGTGAAATAGACAATGTTATAGAACAGGTAGATGCAGCTCATGTTTGGAGCATAGTTGGAAGGGTCTGTATATTCCAATGTTATTACCCTAGAACAAAGTTGTGGGTCTTCTATGGATGGTGACTTTTTAACTTGGGGGTAAATTCTTCGCTTGTGCTGGACATATTGCCTGCATATGTGATAGCTCTACTCAGAGAATAAAGTGGGGAAAACCAATCCAATTAACAATTAAAATCTAAAACAAATAAAAAACTATTCCTATACAAATTACAAAGTAGGCAACATGCTAACAAGATTGAAGGTAGCAAAAGTCAACATGATGAATTAAATGTGCATATGCTTTCTGCATTCCTTTTCCAGTTATGTAACAAGATGCTTCTGGGAAGAAAAGTGAAATAATTGCAGGATATCTGCCTCTCTAAAATATTTCAACTATAAAACATGGCATCAACTTTTCAACCAAAGCAGTCCCACCAAAAAGGTGTAGCGTACTATAGGAAAAACAAATTCATTTACTACGAGGGGAGACCATCAAATATATTAAGGTCTATTAGTTCTTTTTGCATGGTTCTTCTAGGCGGCCCAGTCAAAGGTGGTGATGAGGCTATGTGGTGATTATTATGCATCCAGCTGTGTCCAGCTGCATGAGCAGCCTGTGGTGAAAGAAGCAAAATCAGATCCTGAGAAGAAGAGGTGATAAAGAGTAGAAGGGCGACTTGCTTTTAAAGAGGACATGTTTTGTTTCTTTACCGCGGTCTCACATATTGAGAATGGCTACGCTAAAATTTGCTGGCAGATGATATTGCTGTGACTTTTCAGCACTGTTTTAATTTTTTTCCTGAGAAGAAGAGGTGTTAAAGAGTAGAAGGGCTGCTTGCTTTTAAAAAGGACATGTTTGTTTCTTTACCGCGGTCTCACATATTGAGGATGCCTACCCTAAAATTTGTGACTTTTCAGCACTGTTTTAATTTTTTGCACCTTCTTTTATTTGTCGGGTAAGACATCACATATTCCGGTTGAAGTTTGCTCTATAATACTAAGTAGTGTTTGCACCTAAAAGAGGCGCAATGATTACACCGATAGCAAAATATATCTTATTGAATATATTGGGGGTGGAAGGGGAGAGAAACCAATGTAGTTAACTTATCCTTCAAATGGAGTTCCAAACTTGCACCTAAAAGAGGTGCAATAACGCCAATAGCAAGATATATCTTATTAAATTGATTGGTCCTTGAAAGGGAGAGAAACCAATGCAGTCTCCTCCTCCTCCAATTAGTGTTTCAAACAAAGTGGGCTTAACTTAAGAGGAAAGTTCATGGTTAAGCATGTTTGAGATGAAGGAATACATGGGTGACCTACTAAGAAGTTCTCATACTTCACTTATATAAGAAGCAATGAGTTCTAAGTGTTCTATTCATTATGGTGGAGATAGTTCTTGTGAAACGCTGCTCATGACACATGCATCAATGCGCTTGACTCAAGAACTACATACATGAATTTTGCTAGCGATTTCACAAAATGTTGAGTAGCTCATTGAAATTAAAGTGGCTCTTTCTCCATAATATGTAGGTAATAATATTGTTAACTGAATGTCTCTTGATTCATAATTTTTTTCTTATCTAACATTATTCAATAATATCAAATCATCGGCGATTTCTCATCTTTTTCTATGTCATCTATCTACTATTTTATTTAAATATCTATTATTTCTCTTTTAATTTTGCGTTTGAAAACCCCATAGCTCTAAAAAATAGAAATGTTTATTTTGAATACTTATTAAAATAACAAATTACTTATTATTGTTCAATAATTTGGAAATCTTAAATTTACTGAGGGGAACCAAAAGGAGATCTTCATTAATGGAGCATGGACAGAATCCTTCTGATCCATCGCACAATCCGAAATCTCGACTTCTGAAACAGCGGGCAGCTTCTCTGCAGGTGGTGGAGGTTGAAGTTGAGAACAGGCTGCAGGAGTCTGGTACTGGATGGATCTGATGCTCTTGGCAGGAATAACACAGAAAAAGACGCGTGATCCTCTATTCTAGAATTTGTAACCTGTCACTATTCAGCAAGCTAAGCATCATAATATATAAAGAGAACCGACATCACTCCATTTAATATCTCTCTTGTATTTTCTATTTTAATTCAACTTGTAGGTTAAGCCGTAATTTTTTAAACCCATCTCATAGTGAAAGATTCTCAATAGCAGAGCAGGTAAAAAGGTGGTTGCAGAGACAGAAATCTAACATTAAATATTTGTTTGTTTGTTTTTTAGAGTGAAGAACCCAATAAATCACTAGTTTACAAGTTTTTATTCCAAAAATCTGAACAAGCAAAATCCATTTCGTAGGTGACCTTCCTCTCCAGAATCAGACCAGTGATTTCTTCTCTCCCTTATCTTGACAAATCTCAAAGAAAACTTGTTACAGAATGTCCTTTAGCTAGTCTAAGAGCAAGGAACACAATATGGTCCCCTACACAATGACTTATTCATGTCTTTATGAGTCCACATCATTGGATATTTCTTCCCGTTTCACAATTAAGAATCCCTCGTAAGTTTGATAGTCAGAAAGCAAATTGTGAGATAGACAATGTTATAGAACAGCTAGATGCAGCTAATATTTGGAGCATAGTTGGAAAGGCATGTATATTCCAATGTTATTTCCCGAGAATAAAGTTGTGGGCCTGCTATGGATGATGACTTTTTCACTTGGGGCCAAATTTCCTGTTTGTACCCTTTGTACTTTAATTGTTCACTACTGTGGCTCTTTAACCATTCTACGGGCTTGGACATATTGCCTGGTTATGTAATATCTCTACTCAGAGAGTAAGGAGGGAAAAGCCAATCTTATTAACATTTAAAATTTAAATCAAATAAAAAACTATTCTTATACAAATTACATAGTAGGCAAAATGCTAACAAGATTGAAAGTTGCAGAAATGGAACATGATGAACCAAACGTGTCCACTCTGTCTGCATTCCTCTTTGAGCTCTGTAACAAGATGCTTCTGGGAAGAAAACTGAAATAATTGCAGGGCATCTGCCTCTCTAAAATATATCGACTATAAAACATGACATTAGCTTTTCAACAGAAGCAGTCCCACCAAAAAGGTGTAGCATGCTGTGTGAAAAACAAATTCATTTACAACAAGGGGAGACCATCAAATCTATTGAGGTCTATTAGTTCTTTTTGCGCAGTTCTTCAAGGTGGCCCAGTCGAAGGCGGTGATGAGGTGGGGTGGTGATTGTTATGCATCCAGCTGTGTGAGCAGCCTGTGGTGAAAGAGGCAAAATCAGATCCCGATAAGAAGAGGTGTTAAAGAGCAGAAGGCTGGCCTGCTATTAAAAAGGATACGTTTTTTCTCTCTATTGCGGTCTAACATATTGACAATGCCTACCGTAAAATTTGCCTGTGGATGATATTGCTCAGACTTTCTGCACCATTTTAAATTTCCAACAACTTTTCTTGCACCCCTTTTTATTTGCCGGGTAAGACATTACACATTCCGGTCAAAGTCTTCTCTATAATAGCCTATTGGCTAACTTTACATCTCATCTTCCATTATATGTTTGATGACCCAGCTAGGGGGTGAATATTTCCTTTATAAGAGATTGTTAATGTTACCCACTCTAAGACAGTTGATAATGTTCAAAGCGCTTTCCTTGAATGTAATATGAGAGTTCTTGATATTTTAATCTAACTAATTGGATACCCGAGAAGATGGCCTTCATTCTGAAAAGTTGTTATACTAACTGCACAGGCATCACAAACCCCATCCTTTCTGTCTTTGATAATGTCACCACCTCTAATCTTACCCAGATTAACTTTTGAGGTGCCGTTGATAAGAGGTTTGCTCTCTGATGGATAATGGATTTGTTCCTTATTAGTTATTTGTGCTAGTGTTCATTTGTGATGGGTGGATCATTATTTCTCTGCTTTCTGCAATGTGCATGTTTTAATTTGGGAAGCCTGTCTTAGCTACTTGGAGGAACAATATCAAAACAGTTTCTTTCAAGAGACAAGAGCATAAATATTTATTAGGCTTTCCACCAAGCTTGCTTGTAGTTGTAATTTGAGCTGTGTGTTGTTTACCATTCTTAGTTGAATGAACTCTTTTATGAGGAGGCTTTAGTTATAATGATTAGAGAAATTGTTAGCGAGTCTCCTGATCAACAATACTGCATTTGTGTGAATTAAATACCACATCCAGCTGAGAAGAGTGCCTCAATTTTTGATTCTGACAGAGAGAAGGTTGAGTTTCATGTCTGCAATGTTGTATACATTGAGGAAAATTAAATTCCTCCATTCAAATTGAATCTGCAGATTGCCTTTTCTGGTAACGGTATACTCTTCTCCCTTGTGTGTAATCAGCAAACCAGTTTCTATAATGAGTAAAGTGCCAGGAAGCACCTGAATCGACGTATGAAGCAGATGATTCGATGTGATTTGCACAGCATTTAGCTATAAAAGCATAGATAACAGATTCCTTTTTCTTAGTGTGCTCTGCTACATGTTAGAATTTGTAATCTTTCCTTGGTTGTATTTATTAAATAGGATAAACCAAGGTATCCCTTATGTTGTTTGTCCTCTAGTCCACATGTGAGGACAAGTCTTTTTTGTAATTCCTTTATTAAGGGAAATAGTTTATTCCTCCTTAAGAGGATTATGACACTTGTTATGCACACACTTATGAATGTGGCAATCATTCACATGGGAGTTACAAATAACTCCTCTTCTCAGCTCTTTGTAAGAGATGCTTCTCTCTCATTCTCTACAACACACAATCATGATGTAGTTCATGTAATGAGCCCTATGGCTCCACATTATCTCCTTCTCTCTCTTTCTTCATTCTTAGGCATTTGCCTCATTCATATAATTCACAAGGGGTCTTCTTTGCTTTCCACTTTCAAAATCCTTGTCTCCTCCTTTGTGTTGATCTTGGAAAGCTCTTATAAAGTATGGTAATTATATTCATCACAAACTCTCTTGGATTAAATTATAATTCTTTATTTTTAGTTCATTTTGATTTTATTATTTCTAACACTACATTGGCCTTCTACTTGAGACCCTTCTCTCTTCTTTTGTTAAGAAGCCAAACTATGCCAACAATCTTTCTTCATGTCACCATACTTGGCAATAATTGCAGTGAACGTTCTACTTCTACTGGGAACTGTCCTGGCATTGACCTGTGCTTGTCTGTTGAGAGAAGCAATTGTTCCCTTTGTCCTCAGCAAAGGAATTTGCTATGGAGGCCTGTTTCATGGAGGAGGAACAAGCATTGCAACTGAATTGCTGTCTCCATTGATGTTGCTACAAAAGTTTGGTACAAAGATGTAGAAAGTTCAAGTCAACATTAGTTGAAGTAATGTTGATTGTCTCAATATAGTGCTCATACAACTTTGGTAGGCTTTTCAGAGTGATTACTACCATGACTTCTTCCTCCATTGTCTGACCAATCACCTCCAACTGGTTGCAGATGCCCTTGATTTTATTGAGATGTTCCTACAGGGACATACACTCATCCATCATAATTGAGGAAAACAAGTTCTTCAGGAAAAATGCATGGCTTTTGTCAGATATTTCATGCATGCCTTCAAATAATCCCATATTTTAGCAGCTGTCTTGCCTGAGGGAACTTGAACTAGTTGATTGTCAATAACCAGCAATTTAACAACTGTAGTCCTGCCATTGTAGGGTGAGTAGACTTGTTCAGAGCAATTTCGTCAAGGCAACTTTCAGCCTTCAGGTATTGTAGGGGTAGGTGTTGAACTCATGGTTGCCTTCCAACAATATTTTGGTCAAAGAAGCCATCTTTCACGCCCTTGGAGATACAAAAAATGTGATAGACAGAAGAGGGGGAATATTTTGATTGCACGAAACTTGAGACATGATGAACCCGAATGCATAGGAAATAGAGGCAGGTTGCAGGCATGATTTTCGAGACAAAAAATGTTTGTTGACACAACACACCAAAAGAAGAGTAAGTCCTGGCTGAAGGTATGGAAGCCTAGAAACCCTAGGCTTTACCTAAGAAACAAGCAGAAATTTTGATTACTCCAGAAAAATCAGCAGGGTTAAAGTACCAGATTGCATAAAACTCTAGCCGTATAACATTACAAATGATTCTGAAAAAATAGTGTCTTCAAAAGATCATTATACTCAAGGTAGATGCAGAAAGTCTTGAGCAGTAAGCTATTATTAAGATTCGAAAAATTGAAACCCTAGGTTGACTACCCATAATGAAGAAGAATTTCATGCAAAAAATAATTGCAGTCAAAACTCCTGTCAAACACTCAGAACCTTAGCTGTCACAACTCGAGCAGAAAATTCAGAGACTGTGCCGATGCACGTTAAAAAACAATGCAATTTCAGAGAAAATGGCAGCCACAAGAGAAATTAGAATATGTCTCCAGTTTTTGGAGAGAGAAAAGGAACCACATTTAAAAGAATTTGTGATTTCAAAACTCGATAAGTAGACAACAGTGCTCATAAAAACAAACGATCCACAAGCTTCTATGAACACCAAAAACACCATTAAAATGCATACAAAAACTCATACAAATTTCAGGAGAAGCCAGATAGAAATTTCATGCAGGAAAACTCATGAATTTCAGAATTCAAGAGTGCCAAGAAATTTCTGGCTCTGATACCATGTTACATAAATTTAATTGCTTATTTAATTCAAAGAATGAAATTTACATACATTTGCAATTACAATGATGATGTTTCGTAAAGAAACAATTGATAACTGAAGACTAATTTAAAAACCATCCAACTAAACTTAATATTATGTTATTGACCATTAACAAAATAAATAGGTAAATATTACTCTAATAGAAATCAGATTGCAAGCTGTGTGCAGATTATACTTCTTTTCCTTATGAACATCATGAATCTTGTGATTTCTCAGTGATTGTATCTTCTTTACTATAATGTGGTAGACAGATATCTTGCTTACCTGTATTAGTCTAATTTGTGAGATATGTTCTTGTTTACTTGGTTGACTTCTGAAGACTAATTTAGAAACTATCTAACTAAATACTATGTTATTGACCATTAACTAAATAAATATATAAATATTACTCTAATAGAAATCAGATTGCAAGCTATGCAGGTTATACTTCTTTTCCATATGAACATCGTGAATCTTGTGATCTCTCGGAGATTGTATCTTCTTTACTATAATGTGGTAGACAGATATCTTGCTTACCTGTATTAGTCTAATTTGTGAGATATGTTTTTGTTTACTCCATTGACTTCTAGATTCTTATTGTTTCCAATCATTTTGTTTGTGATAAATATTGAAGCAAATAGATATATGTTCATAGAATTAATAATGGATCTGGTAATTGTAGATCTATCAGCATCAACATAACAAGCAAATGAGTTGCCCTGCCATGGCACAGCTGCTCTCTAATACTCTTTACTACAAACGATTTTTCCCATACTATTCTTTCAACGTTTTAGGCGGTCTAGACAGTGAAGGTAAGCTATGTAACAGATTTTATTTGAGTTCACAATTCATACAAGGAAAAAAGAAATTGATTTCTTAAATTATCTATAGTAAGAGTAATGCTGATTGTGCAAATAAATTTACATTGTTACAGGAAAAGGCTGTGTTTTCACATATGATGCAGTTGGCTCATATGAACGAGTAGGCTATGGATCTCAGGGAACTGGCTCAACGCTTATGATGCCTGTTCTTGACAACCAGCTTAAATCCCCAAGTCCTCTGCTCTTGCCAGCTAAGGTGTGTCTGCATTGGTTTGTCTGGCATATATGTTGCTCAATTCTATTAAACTTCTATACTGTAAGTGTAGGGCCTAGTCTTGATTTTGTTTTCCACTCTCCTTGCTGAATTATTTTTCATTTACAAATAAAATATTTATAAAAAAACTATCAAAATGCCTCTAGAACTGCTGTCAATGTTTGCATTTTACTGTTAAAGCTAAGATTGCATACAGAAGCTCCAAATTACAAATTAGCAGTTTTGCAGATAGTATGTGTAATAATATGGACTTCAGTTTTCAATTCATGTCAAATGCAAAGACACCTAGATTGGTTTCGTTGCTTTATAATGAATGGCTAATTTCCAAAGATGCACAAGAACAGTGGAATTTGCTCTTATATGTGCATCTATGAACTGGTGGTATTACAAATTAAAAGTAATAGACATATATTGAGATGTGATAAATGCAAATATGATCTGAAAGCTAGGGAGGTGTGATCTTTAAAATAGGACAGATTTTCAATACACTAGACATCAACAAATAGATTTTAATGAAAGAGATGACATTTTGTAAAGTTGCCAATCAATTAACTTCCAATATGTTAATGAGAGAAAACACCCTACAGAATTAAGAAGACAAATGATTTACCCTAAAGAGACCTATGTGTGGAATTCTAAAGCAAAATGTGACAACAACTCACTTAAAATCCACTACTTCAAGGAAGTACAGTTCTAGGCCATTTGGGCACACCACTAGTCTAAGAATTTTAACACAGCTCTCTTCAAAGTCAAAATAGCTTACAATGGCAAACTTTTCACTAGGAAGTTAGGATGTCAAAATATGAGATCAATTCTCTTCATGAACTATTCAATTCTCTCTCAATTGATGATTAAAATACATTTATAATGGCATATGGTCCAAAATGCTAGGAGTTGAAATAACCAAGAATTTGGAGTGTCATGGGACATTTCTTCGCACAAAGTGAAACCATGGATGCCATCAAAGATCAGTTTTGAGTCACACCATGGAGATTCTTGAAACAAGAGGGATGCTCTTGAGAGATGACATGGCTTGTTAATTTTTTAATCCAAAATCACATAAAACAAATTGCAGAAATCTAAGAACACAAGAATGCTGAAGATGACAAGAATTTTTTTTTATCCTGGGAAAAACCCTCCTACTCAAGGGGAAAACTCAGCCACATTTGAAAAATAGATCCCTTTATAAATTGATCAAAACAAATACAATGATCTCGAGCATATGATTGATAACCCTTATCAATCAATCATTAAATGCCTTCTTCACAGTTCGAATACCCCTGCTATGATCACAGTTTGAATACAAAACATATAATGCTCTAAGCATCTTACAGATACCACTAACACAAGAAAAATGTTTCATCAATAATATACTGATCACACTCAGATTGAGTGCAGAAGACAAATCTCTAGCGTACAACTATCTCGCTAATATATCGCATTCTCTGCTTTATACTGAGTTATATGTTAATATTATTATTATTTAATCCTATTTCAAAACAGGGACATCACACCATGGAGACTTGAAACAAGAGGGATGCTCTTGAGAGATGACATGGCTTGTTAATTTTTTAATCCAAAATCACATAAAACAAATTGCAGAAATCTAAGAACAGAACGCTGAAGACAACAGGAATTTTTTTATCCTGGGAAAACCCTCCTACTCGAGGTGAAAACTCAGCCACATTCGAAAAACAGATCCCTTTATAAATTGATC
>CM053785.1:615461009-615463509 GCA_028749045.1 Cupressus sempervirens | reverse complement strand
ATGAGGATGTGATGTTAGATGGAATTAGATAGAATCAATATTAGTTAATTTTTATGTGATTCAATGTTAAGGGATCCTTAAAGAATGTAACCTGTTACGTATGTTTATGCACACTTTCAATTGAATGTTTGTTATTGCTTCCGTTACTATGTGTATGTTGTGAATAGTTTAACTTTCATGTTTAAAAGAAAAAAAAAAGCTACCAAACTTAGTGAAACTTTAGGTTAATTCTTTGGATCCCTTGGTGGGGCATTACATGCTTCGCTCAACTTCTTTCACTAGTATTATTCAAAAACACCAATCATGGCATATAGAGAAGTAGAGATCTTTCTTTCATACATTCTTCCCCTCTTCCTCACCATTTTTCACACTATAGTAGCTTTTTTGTAGTAGTTGATGTAGCTCCTTATTAGTGTTTGTCTCAATCATTTTGAATGCCCCATTACTAGGGTTTCTCTTGCACGCTCTTCTATTTATAGTGGGTGAGCTAGGATTCAAAGATCCATCTTTATCTTTTAATAGTTGAGACAAGTCCTCATTAGGGTTTCTCTGGACCACTCTAGGGATTATAAGGGTTTTCTAGATAGGTTTGATTTGATGGCTTATTATTTATGCCATTTTGTTCCTTTATTTTGCTTGATTTGTAAAAATGTTAGCTCCACATATACCTGAGCAAGAATCTAAATTAAGTGCAACTAATATAAACAAAATTTAAATATGATAACTTTGGCATTCTCGAAGTTAAGGAACATGTCTATTTTGTCACTACAATTCTGTTAGTGTTTCATTGGAAAGAAAACATCGAGCAGAAGATTTTGAAACCTACATCACAATTCATGTTCTTTTGTTCCTTTAAGAAATTTTTTGCTTATATCCCATAGATTAAAAAAGTTAATCTGACCTTTGACTTTTATCTATTGCAGATCAACCTATCATTCATAGAGACATTAAATCCTCAAATATTTTGTTGATAGAAAATTTTAGGGCTAAAGTAGCCAATTTTGTCTTTTCTTGCCTTGCTCCAATAGATATTGGTACAACTCATGTTTCTACACAAGTCAAAGGAACAATAGGTTATCTAGATCCAGAGTATCTTAAAACCTACCAACTTAGATAAAAAAGTAATTTTTATTCATTCAGTGTCTTGCTAGGTCAAATTATAACTAGAAGATGACCAATAGAGTAGAAAAGGGAGCTTAGAGAGTGGATAATTGCACTCTAGGTAAGTCAAAATACTTCCTATTCAAATTATTTTTGTAGCATTCATTGTTTGGCATGAATTGCCATAATATTAGATATCAATTCACATAGTTACATATTTTAGTAAATTGAGATGAGGAACACAATAGGAATGTTTATGAAAAAATGTTCATTTCTATTTGCAACCTGCAATAATTTGAAAAAATAAGCAAGATTCTCATTATCCATATGCTTTGGTTACATAGGGACATGACATGAGCTTTATAATGAAATCTCAAGTAATGTTCCAATTTCTTTGGCAGATTTATAGATTATAATATATATTGCACAAGAAACAGGGTATATTTTTTTAAACAAATGATATATATTTATCATTGAAATTCAAACTTTCACTATATTAAAGCCAAAAGTTACCATTATCTTTACTTTCCATTGCATCAAGCATGGTTTGTTATATGCTCTAATCATTTTATACATTGTTAACTTTCCACTATGAATTTTTAGTGAAGGAAAGAGAGAATTACAATGTGGTAATAGAATAATTAGGATTTCAATGTGTAATATGGCAGCTATTGGTGAGAATTGTCAATCAGTTATGATTTACATCTTTGGTGGTTCTAGCTTTTTGTTAAAAACTAGAGTAGCTAAATTTTGCAAAAAAATCTTGTGCATTCAAATGTAGATTTGGGAGCTCACAAAAATTGAACATGCAAATTATTAACTAGAAAGAAATTAATGAACAAAATTCAATTTGCATTAAGGTTATAAACTATGAAATAGAGATATTAAATGCACAATCTTCAACTTGCATAGATATCAACCATGAAATGAAGATATATGCTGCATTAAATTCATTGTTGAAGATTTTTCAAATTATAGTTTTATTTCAAATTTCATATTTTGAAGAACTTGTTTGATCTTGAATATTCAGTTGAATTTATTTTGCCTCTAAATACAAATGTATAAACTATCAGTGTTGGAGCTCTATTTCTCATGATAGATTTTGAGATTTTGATCACTTGATGTATAAATCTTTCAGGCTCTGAAGAAATTTTTGTATGGAGATGCCATATTAACATTAGATCCAAAAATAAATAGAAACCATGCTACAAACTTGGTGATAGAGAAAGTTCTAGAATAAGCATTCCAATGCTCTACTCCTTCTAAAATGGATAGACCAACCATGCAAAGGACTGAAAAAATTCTTTAGAATGTTAGAAAAGATTATTGGGAATTATTAGGTTCAAATGGTGAAGATGGTCAACTTCTTCCACATCCTCCTAAGAAAGCCATGGAAGAA